>OY776677.1:103081491-103208611 GCA_963675555.1 Leptura quadrifasciata | reverse complement strand
TTTTCCTTACAATTATATGAGCTCTTTTGAAAAATTGGAAGAAACCCAGTTACCGTCCAAAGACCTATTTTATAACTACTTAACCAACGAATCTCTTTCTGATAAGGATTATGAACGAGCCAATAAAGTGTGGAGTGTCTTTAAATGCAATACATTGGGAGAATACGCAGATATCTATCTGAAATCAGATATATTTTTATTAGCAGATGTGTTTGAAAATTTTAGAAAGGTATGTTTGAAGCACTACAAGTTAGATCCTGCTCATTATTTAACAGCACCTTCTTTGAGCTGGGATGCCATGTTGCGATATACACAGATCGAACTGGAACTTCTGACTGATGTGGATACTGTGCACTTCTTTAGAAAAGGTATTCGTGGCGGTGTATCGCAATGTTCAAAGAGAAAGTCTATAGCGAACAACAAATATCTATCAAACTATGACTCCACCAAAGAATCGTCGTACATCGTCTATCTTGATGCTACAAATCTGTACGGAGCAGCTATGAAAGAAATGCTACCGACTAGTGACTTCAGATGGCTTGAGAGAGAGGAAATCAAAAAATTTGATTGTTCCCTGATTGGAAAAGATTCACCCAAAGGATACGTTTTAGAAGTCGACTTGGAATATCCTCTACACTTGCACGATGACCATAACGAACTGCCGTTTTGCCCAGAGAGTATGATTCCTCCCAAAAGTAAAGCTCCAAAATTAATTCCAAACTTACGAGATAAACATAAATATATCATTCACTACAAAAATCTGAAACAATGTTTGAAATATGGCCTGATATTAAAGAACGTGCATAGGATAATAGAATTCTCTCAGTCCGCCTGGCTTGGATCATATATTGACTTAAATACAACACTTCGTAATTCCGCTCGAAACGAGTTTGAAAAGGACCTATTTAAGCTCATGGTGAATTCAATTTTCGGCAAAACGATGGAAAACGTCGATAAAAGACAAAATATTAAACTCTGTTCGTGCTGGGAAAACAGAAAAGGTACTTTGGGCGCCAGGGCGTTAATAGCCAGGCCGTATTTTAAGTCTTGCTCAGTATTTGATGAAAATCTAGTGGCAGTGCATTTGGAAAAATTAAAAGTTGTTTACGATAAGCCACTTTATGCAGGTTTTTCAATTTTAGATATTTCCAAAACCATAATCTACGAATTTTTATATGGTTACATTAAACCCATGTATGGAGATGACGCGACTGTTTTATACACAGACACTGATAGTTTAATTTTAGAAATATTCACAGAAAACGTTTATGATGATATCAAGAAAAACATTCACTTCTTCGACACTTCAAATTATGGCGCATACAACAATCATAACATGCCTAAAACTATATCTGTAGTAGGGAAAATGAAAGATGAGTATGCTGGAAGACCAATAGAATGCTTTTATGGAACTGGTGCGAAAGCCTACTGTGTTAAAGCTGACGACATTACGAAAAAGGCAAAAGGTGTTTCCAAAAGTGTAGTAAAACATCAAATTAATTTTTCTGATTATGTTCAAGTTGTTGAAAATGGCGGATTAATATTCCGTAAAATGTCCATATTTAAATCTGATTTACATACCATTCACACTGAACTCAAAAATAAAGTAGCCCTATCGTCTGCTGATGACAAGAGGTATGTTATACCCGATGATGTATATACTTTGGCTTGGGGGCATCATCGACTTGATGAAGATAATAGTGAAAAGAGGTTGGACATTTTACTAAAATACGCTAGACGTTTGAACATGGAGGAGCCTGAAGCGGGATGGGATAGTGTTGATTTGGATGAGTCTGAATCAGAACGCGATAATTTTGATTTGTAATATATATTCATTAACTGTTTAGACATAAATAAAAAATATGGATCAGAAGAATGCAATTATCTCCCACCATTCTAATTATTACCACACCATAGAGTTGACATACTAATAGAGTTTGAGACACAAAAAACAAAGCTCCTGAACTTATACTTCACGATGCCTACTTGACCTATAATGCATTGGATGGATCAGTTCAAGGTGGATTTTTTGGTGCAAGATAAAATAAAAAGACAATTAGTTAGTAATGTATTAGAATAGATAATAAATAGTATGAAAATAGTAATGTGACAGAATAGGTAATAAATAATATAAGAAAATGTAAATCATGTGTTTCAATTCAAAAAATAAAAACTAAAATAAACAGCAACACGTTCTCCTCACTTGTGATGTCAAGATGTTAAGTACACAAAAGCCATAAAGAGGGTACGCTGCAGGTACTGAAATAACAATGTAAATGTTCCCTTTCACAAATTCACTGATAAAATCTCGGTGGATAAGACAGGCAGGTAGTAAATGTACATCTCATAAATCAGCATAGGATAAGACAGATGTCCCTAAAGATAAGACAGGTAAAATAATTGTTGATCGGTATAAAGATAATGTAGATAGGTCGCAATTGTTTATCAGCATAAGGATAAGGCAGGTAAATAAAGAATGAATGTTTGTTATCTCATCGTAAAAAAAATACAAAGTGCAATAAGACAATACAACATAATAGAGAATTATTTAACTGTCTGCATACGAACGACTAGACGGATGGATTGACCATAATTGCTTTAATCACCATTATTTTTACTGCAATACCTTTATTTTTACTTAAATTACCTGTAATTGTCCTCTAATTACCACAGTACTTTAATTACCTCCCACCACTCTAATTGCATCCCATCACTCTAATTACCACACCACTCCAATTACCCCCCACCACTACAATTACATCACACCACCTTAATTGAGTCACCCCCACCACAATAATTATCCATCATGCAATTACTCTAATTACCCATCATTCCACTAATTGCCCCCCACCACTACAATTACATCACACCATTCTAATTACCTCCCACCACTACAATTACATCACACCACTACAATTACCTCCCACCACTACAATTACATCAGGCCACTTTAATTACCTCCCACCACAATAATTATCCATCATGCAATTACTCTAATTACCCATCATTCCACTAATTGCCCCCCACCACTACAATTACATCACACCATTCTAATTACCTCCCACCACTACAATTACATCACACCACTACAATTACCTCCCACCACTACAATTACATCACAACATTTTAATTACCTCCCACCACAATAATTATCCATCATGCAATTACTCTAATTACCCATCATTCCACTAATTGCCCCCCACCACTACAATTACATCACACCATTCTAATTACCTCCCACCACTACAATTACATCACATCACCCTAATTACCTCCCACCACTACAATTACATCACACCACTTTAATTACTTCTTACTAATCTAATTGCCCCCCACCACCACAATTACATCATGCCATTTTAATTACTTCTTACTAATCCAATTGCCCCCCACCACAACAATTACATCACGCCACTTTAATTACTTCTCACTAATCTAATTACCATCCTAATTGCCCCCCACCACCACCTTTCATAGGCCCCGCCCTCTAACGCCCCATCCCCTAAGCCCCCGCCCCTTAATTACCTCCCACCACTCTAATTACATCATATTAGTCTAATTACCTCCCACCACCGTACTTACATCCCCATCACTCTAATTACTTCTCACTAATCTAATTACCCCCCCACCATTCTAATTACCCCCACCACACTAATTGCCCCCCACCCCTAAACTGATCACTGATCACTGCTCCGCTCCTCCGCTCCGAACCTCTGTCATTAAGACACTACTGTGTACCTTTATAACTTTTTTAATTGTTCAGTAATTGTGTAAATTTATTGCAATGTTTGAGAATATATGTTTTTGTCTTAAAATGTTTATGATTATATAATAAATATCTTATGAGGTCAGGGAGTAAGTTAGAATAGAATTTTGGTGCATAATAAGTTTTAAACCTTTGGGAAATGTATTTCTTACAGAGTGTTATTTGTTATAGTTCATTTGCGTTAGACCTAGTCTGGTAAATATGAGAGATGACTGGACGTAACTCATAATTTTTTGTTACATAATCAAGTCAACAATAAACATATAGACTTCTAGTATTTAAGACGTCTTTATCTTTATAAAATTGAAAGGTAGAAGTCAACGGATCTTTCATAAAGATTATTTTTAAAACAGTATTTTGACAGACTGAAAGATTTCTTATAGCATTTTGGTATAGACCGCGAAATAATTATACAGTAACGTAGAATAGACTCAACCAATGACATGTATACAATTGTTAATCATTTTCTACTCAGAATGTCTCTTAATTGATAAAATTTATAAAAGACTTTTCTTATTCAAGTGTTGGTCAATTATTATTCCTAAGTATTTTGTTTTAAATGCTTTTGCTACTGTTGGACATGTGTATTTGTTAATATCTGCATCGCAGTTTTGGGTATGTATTTTTAAATTATTCTCTATAGATTGATCAACAGCTGAAGCAGAGAAAGTGATAAAATAAGTTTTTGATGTCTTAAGACTTAGCAAGCTAAGAGGTAACCACTGTGATATAATACTTAGACCCAATTCTGCCCCTTTGTACACATCCGACCAAGTATCAGCATAAAACGATATGGCAGTATCATCAGCGTATGAGATAACTGTACATTCTATGGGCAAATTACTTATTTCATTTATATACAGAAGGCAAAGAATAGGCCCCAGTACAGTACCCTGCGGGACACTAGTTGTTATAATTCTTCCATTACTTATGGTATTATTTAATTTCACTTTTTGCGTTCTATTTGTTAAATAATTTTCAAATAGTTTTAATGGTCCACCCCTAATTCCAGCATTGGCAAGTCTTTCAAATAATATTTTATGACATACCCTATCAAAGGCTTTGGCTTTTTTATTTTTGTTAAGATTATAGATAAGATTATTTGTTAATTCAAATATTGCATCCTCGGCACTTTTATTATTTCGGAAGCCAAATTGTATTTTGTAAAGAATTTTTTCGTGTTCTATAAATTATTTACCCTATATTTTAAACATTTTTCAAATAACTTTGCAAAGTTACTAATAACAGATATTGATCTAGAGTTCGTTAGTAACTGTGGATTGCCTGCCTTGAATATTGGGGTAACAAAAGAAGATTTCCAGTCTGTGGGATTTTGAAAACTAGAAAACGATAAATTTATTAAGTGTTTCAATGGCTTCAATATATTTGTATGAACGTTTTTTATAAATATTGATATGATTTCATTCTTACCAGGAGCTGTATTATTTTTTAGTGTTCCAATATGCGTAATAAGTTCTTCTTCGTTTACGGGACTTAAATATATGAAACTTTTGTCGTTTTTTTTTTTTTAATTTTTAGGTGGAAGTTCTTATTTATTTTAGGTATGTTGCTTTGTATTTTGACGTTTACATTTATAAAAAAGTCATTGAATAATGCTGATTTTTTTTGTCGTTTTTAATTAAGTTCCCTTGGTTATATCTGGCATAAATATTTTGTTTTCCTTTGTTTGTCTGTGATCCTATTGCCTCGTTTATTATGTTCTAAATTTGCTTACAATTTTTATTTGCATCTCGAATTTTAACTTTATAATAATTAATCTTTGCCTGTTTTATGGTTTTGTTAAGCAGATTTCTATATTTTTTATATTTAGTACTTAGATTGGCTGAAAAATGTCTTAATAGTTCTTTTTTCATTTTATCCCTGTATTTAATTGAGTTAATTATACCCCTTGTTACCCATGGTCTTTTTTTCTTGTATTACTGGTGATTTTTACAATTTTTGTCGAAAGTTCAATATATTGTTTTAATTTGTTTTTAAATATTAAGTATGACTTTTCAAAGTTATTGTTATGTATTACTTCTTCCCACCGTTCTTTTGCTAATAATTCATTTATCTGTGCGTAGTCTATTGTATTAATAAATTGAATTAAGAATAAAGATCATCTTTATTTAAAATATTTATGTTTATATCTCCAACAAATATCTCTATATCTTTTACTTGTAAATTTGTGATATATTCTTCGAATTCGTTTAAGAATGTGTCTAAATTTGTAGAAGGTGCCCTATAACAACCTGTAATTCCAACGTGAATATTATTTATTTGAAAATTGCAACGTAGTAAATTAATTTCGGAGAACTGAAAATTTCTGTTTTTGCCGTAATATTTTCTTTAATAAATATTACTAATCCATCATTTTTATTAAAATGTGACTCATTATAAAACATACATTTTAAAAAAGGAGATATGTCTGAGTTGAATAACTACCGCCCAATATCTATCATACCAATTTTTGGGAAAATTATGGAAATTCTTTTAAAAATAAGACTGGTCAAATATTTAGAAATGAACAACATTTTAAATTCTTGCCAATTCGGCTTTAGGAAAAACTGCTCCACAATAAAGGCTGTCTCTTGTGTCATCGATGATATAATAGAGGCGCTCGAGAACTGTCTTTATTCTTCTGTTACACTATGTGATTTGAGTAAAGCGTTTGATTGCGTTTCTCACGAAATATTAATCCAGAAACTAGAGTTTTATGGTGTTCGAGGATTACCTTTATCAGTTTTTAAATCATACCTTGAAAACAGAAGACAGTGTGTTTCTCTAAATAATAAAAATTCTGATTTTACAATTATCAAACATGGAGTTCCTCAAGGCTCCGTGTTAGGCCCAATTTTATTTATTATATACGTTAATGACTTGCCTCCATTTCTAGACCTCGTTAAGTGCACTCTGTTTGCTGATGACCTAACCCTAAAAAACTTCTCGAAAAATACTAGAGAACTTGAAGAACAATCAGCCGTAGCTATCGAAAAATCTGAATTGTGATTCTCTACAAATAAATTAAAATTAAATAAGAATAAAACTCAAAGTTTATTTATCAGTTCTGATTCGACTATTACTAGCGGAGATAGTGTTAAATTATTAGGCATAACTATAGATGACGGTTTAAAATGGGATGTGCATATAGATCAACTTTGTAAAAAATTATCTAGCACAATTTTTGTCATCAGAAGGCTAAGTAAACTAGTGCATAAAGATACTTTGCTAACAGTTTATTTTGGCCTATTTCATTCTTGCTTAAATTACGGAGTAATACTTTGGGGTAACTCTGGTTGTTCCCAAAGAGTCTTTATGCTACAAAAAAGAATTATAAGAATTCTTGCTGATGCCCCTTATTTAGAGCATTGTAAGCCTTTGTTCATTAAATTAAAAATAATGTCACTGCCCAACCTGTATATTTACAATAGCATATTAGAAATACATAGTAAAAAAAGTCAACTACAAACTCACTCCGATATGCATTCACATAATACCAGGTACAAAAACAATCTATATATTCCCAGGTACAGATTGTCGAAGTCTAAAATCAATTCATTGGACCTCAATTTATATAACAAACTACCTCAATAAAATACAGTTTAAAACTAAAGCTAAATCATTTTTATTAAATAACTGTTTTTATAATGTAGATGAGTTTTTTAACACAAATGTAATATAATGCTGTAGTGTTAATTGTTTTTTAAACTTTGTTATGTTAATATGAAGTGTGTTGAAGTGCGCGTTAATGTAGGGTTACAATGTCTATATTTTTAAATTTGAACACCTGAATCTATTTTTGTGTATCTTGTTTGGTATCATTACTGTCTATATATGTATGTTATATATTTTTGATAAACGTTTATGAATGTATGTATTACGTAACTTAGTAGCTTTAAGTTTATTCCATGTTTTTATAATATTTATATTTTATTTTATCTGTAAGCTACTATCTCTGACTTGCCACAAATGTAACCTTTATGTAAAGTGGTCAAATAAAGATATCTGTCTATCTATCTATCATATTAAAACCGTTTATATGAAAATTATTTACCTCCTCCAAATTAAAAGTTTCTGATAATACAAGAACATCGACATTTTTTAAATTAAGAATATCTAAGTATATTAGTAATTCTTCAAAATGTTTCCTTAGGCTTCTTATATTTAAATGAAATATGTTTAGTTTATTTTTTCCACTTATTATTTCGTAAAAATCCTGTGAACTTTTAGAAACAATTGTGTTAATCTTACCATGATCCTCAAGTACATCTAAAAAATCTAGAATCATGTATATCTGTAGCAAAAAAAGTAATGAAGTAAATTTTTATTCCGATATTTCTTACAAGCTAATTAATTCTATTATGATTAATATGTTACAATAAAAATTCAGACAAAAAGATAAAATCAAAATTATAATGTGAAATATAATATTAAGAAAACTACTGCATTAATATCGCCCGTTCTCAGAATTGATTTACCAAGAATATTTATTCAACTTAGTGCAAAAATTATTAATTAGAATAGTTTATTCACTATTTACTAATTGTTGTATTTCATTAACATTTCGTATTTTTCTTGTTATGTTTTCTTTTTTTTTTAATGTTTCCGTACCGCGTGTACACTAATTTTTTATCGAATGCCTTCTGCGCCTTATTTAGAAGATTTAACTTACTTTTAATCAGGTCTTCAGAGATTTCCATTTTCCAGCCCTTTAAATTACCAGAATTTTATATTTTGGTAGTATTTTTTCTGTTTTATTTCCAAGACGATAGAATTTAACAATATCCTCCCTTTTTACAGATACTTTTACTTTTCTATTGAAAAACTTCAAAATTTTTTCTGGTAACTTTTCGTTTTCGTCTTCCTTGGTGCCATAAACGCATATGTTGTTAACTTTCTCGTTTTGCTGTAAATTTTCAATACATAATTCATTACTCTTTTCACTTTCCTTACATTATCCGCAACATGCCCTTGCCTTACTACTTTTTTGAAAATGAACCGTTAGTTTTTAGATTTTGACCTAACTTCCTAAACATAGTCTGATTTGGCTGCGGAGTATCTGGAAATCTATCTCCGTAAACCGTGACTGCCATCTCAGCCTCAAAATTGCACTGACAATAAATGCTAATCATATCGAATTTGTTATTATTGGTGTACACCTTAATTACTGATATAAAACTTGTCTTAGAACTCAACAACGCAACATACAACAGTGACAATCTGTCAAATTTGTTAATAACTATATAAAAACAATGTTTTTCACTAATCATGACATAGCTGAATGAATTGTGGTTTTCGTAAAATATTAAATATTGATACTATCAGTTAAAATTTTTATGACATGTTTTATATCGTTGGAAAGAGAAAAAATAAATGGAGTTAATGGTGTCATGGCCTAATTTGAGATTTGTTCTTTTATTTTTGCACAAGAGCGTATGTCAAAGCCACCTGCGTTTTTCGAATTTTTCGATACACATTATTCTTATTATCTCTGCCGTCAACTTTCATTCCTTTAACTTTTTTCGTATCTCATCAAATAAGGAAGCTATAACCCTTTGCGTTTTTTCTATATTTCAGGTTTTTATAATATATCGGACAAAGTAGGCTATGGACTGAAAAATTCTTCTACAATAGATATTAAGTGAGATATTTGGTTTGTCCCTCGTAAAATAAACAGACGGTTATACAGATATCGATACATCCAATAGGAGGATAAGTTTCCTTCGTTTTAGAAATCTTCGTTGCACATTTTCTAAATTTTTAATATGTATATCATAATAGGGATACCAAACAAGCGATTTAGATTCTTAAGTGCTCATAATACTTCATGTTTCATTATACAGGGATTATATTAACTGCTAGCATTACCGCCATTTATATCATAAGAAGAGTTGTAAATGCAGAGTGCCACTCAATAAATATTTTTTGGAATATATTAACTTGTGGTCAATGCACTATTATGGTAGTCGCGCAGTATGAATGCTGAATACATCCTCACCAGTACTTAGATATGAATAAATGTGACTTGGATATTATTTTATTTTCACTGATAAAATGATACTACTTTTGGCAATTCCCAATATCAGTTTAATTTTATGTGTTATGTCGTTAAGCCCGTTACTTAACATGTTCAGTGTATGTTACGTTATTACTGACATGAAAAATCTTTATTTCTCTCATCTTCAAAATTTTATTCAATTTAGTAAAACGATGTTTAAAAGAAATATTCCAGTAGAGATTTGATCTACAATTTTCTGTTTTTATTAATGTAAATAACGTTTAATTTCAGTAACTATTATACATCCAATATAAAAAAGTGTTAGTGATGCTCTTTAATGGGAAGTAACAGCGGGCTTTTATAAACGGTATTTACAACTTGCGGCTGTTACGTGGTCTTAAACCTCCAATTTATGATGCAGGAATTAACAACAGCAATAAATGTGAAGCAACTGGCAAAAACAACATTTACATTTGTCATGATGACGAAAGTAGAGAAACAGGAAACAAAACAACTTTTTAAACTTATTTTTATAGCTTCCTGACTATATATATTTTCTAAAATGTATTTCTACTCTTAGGCGAGGAAATATAACACAAGAATAGCTCAGACCTTAAATTTTTTTGCAGTAAGTCGGATTGAGATAGGGTTTTTGCATTTGCTTCGTTAACTCGCCTAGAAACTTTGCACCATATTTTGGTCTTGTACTTTTTTGAAATTGCATTGCTACATCGAAAAGTGCATTCCTATAAGTGCATCTTTTCAAGTGATGAAGAAAAATTCATATCTTCGACAAAAAACATCCGAATCATATAAATTTCAGTACCGGGGAGTTTTTTCTGTATAGCGGATATTCGTGTTTCTTATCTTGTGTCTGTTTTCGTATATATTCTATATCTATTCTATCATTTTTGTTTATTTTTGTCACAGTATGATTAATTTCAGTAGTCAGTATCAATATCATTAGTATGCTAACATGAAATTCATTTCTCTTTTCACTTTTTTTTCGCGCGAAAGTTATCACTGGAAGAAATAAATGACTATTGGGACCAATCCTGCCGATTGTAATCAGGTAGAAGTATCTAGGGAATTCAGTGTCTCAAAGCGTTACTTCTCTACTCGTTTACACATCCAAACTACTAGATCAGTTTCAAAGGGAACTAAACTGGACGTTCACTAAAAACCAAACTACTGCTTCTATTGAATGTTAATAGAGGTTTATTTAAAACACATATTTTACGATGCCATGAATACGTGCATCAATTGAAATTATTAGACTATATTGAAATAATTGGGAAAGCACTATACTATATTTGAATTTACACATGAGGGTATATAACTAGCGTTTAAGAAAGTCCAGTTTTTCACGCATATTAAAACGTAGAGCTTAGATTGATGTGTTAGTGAATTGTTATTATAAAAGTATTTTCTCAAGAGCAAAAAATATAAGCTCGAGATGTATCTTCGCAATGGAAATAATAAGTATCTCTTTATTTAGCAAATAAGCTATTAAAAATATATATACAACTACTAAATATTACGAAATATATTACACCGTAATAGTGAATTATTTGAATATTATACTAAAGATATTAGTTTCGTAGATGCGCTGAATCCGAATCCGACCTTAGAGATACTCCATCACGTCGGGTTTTCGAGAGATTCGAACCTAGAAGGGGAAAGAGACCTTTTTCGCTATATTTGAGGGTATGTTATATTACGACGTAATTTTTATAGTATTACGATTTTCCTTATAATATGTGAAAAAAACTTTTAACTTAGATAACGGTTATCTTTGCGATGATGTGCTAATTATCTCGGTGTTAGGAGGTAATGGTTGTTTATCAACACAAAGTCACCGGCCATTGCTAGTCAGCTATTCTAGGAGGTAAGGAGTCACGAGTAAGAGTTGTCAAGCCACTGATTAGAGTAAAATGTATACGTGGGGGAAACTTAAAGGTTGGTGGGCGCCATGGCGGGTTGGTGGGTAGCCCACAAAAAAAACAAAAAATAAAAAGCACGAGATAAAATATTAGTATAATTTGATCTCCTATGGAAGTAGTAATACACGTATAATAAAGAAAAGCTTGAAATTTAAGAATAGAAAATAAATACACTATTACATTAGTATAAGAGAGTCGAACGGCTAAGATAAAGTTTATAAACCGTAAAAAAATTGACCCAAAAATACAATATTAAAATATCCCGACTAGTATATTGACTAACTATAACACTGCGCTTTCAACGCTTATCACAAATACTAGAGATCGTGAAAATTATTATTGATACTCGCTATTACGTTCGCATGAACCTCCGTACTCCCAAAGCAGGAACAAGTGGTGTCAGCACAAAGTAAAAAATATGCCACACACACGAAGCTTATAAGTGGTGTCAACACAAAGTAAAAAAATGTGCCATACAAAAGAAGCTCAATAGTCAGAAAATTTATCCGCAGGGACACCTATACCAAAACAGTCTCTCACTAACTTAACTATAGTTTAGATATACATAAGCAAAAAAAGAATTACTTGTTTTACGGAACTAAATTCCAAATCAGAAATTAACTTAGCTTGTCTACACCGGAGTACCAAAAATAATCTTAATATAGTAATAAGTGCTCAATATAGTGGTAAAACAAGAGTAAATAACATATAGCCAAAAGTTATGGAACTGATAGCCGATAAAATAAGTAAGTAGACCAATAACAAAACATATAAATAAAAAACATATATAGATAAGGAACGCGGAACAACAGTACATAAAACGACATTTTCGATAAGAACTGGTGCATGGTTGGTAGGTTATATCATTGACACACGCAAGCAAGCTAATAAGTTGCAATTATAATATCAACTGAAGTTATAAAAATGTGGGGGTACATATAGCTTTAAGTAATCCAGATATTGGCGTAAGTTATTCTCCTTCGAGGGGACAGACTACCAAAATTCACTACACAAAGGTTGAAAACTATATAACATCAACGTGTAGAAATCCTCCAGGCAAATAACTTTTGTCACACAAAAAGGTTAGGCATAGTATGGTAGCGACGCTTCTAAGTGAATCGTATTTCAACTAAACTTACTTCCTCAGATGACGTTGAGTTTATTTCTCCAGAATAATATAAAAAAAAATTTTTTTCGTAGGCCTAAAACTGTTTACTAGAATTCTGGTTTCACGCTGTCGGTGACAAAGTTGAAAACCTGCAAATTATATATATAAAATTGAATAAGCAGTTTTATACCAGAAGGAAATTTTGTAAAAATATAAGAATTATAATATTCCAACCTATCTGCAAGTGCCTTATATAAATAAGGACTCAACAAATTAAACCAAAACAGCTATTCCCCCTTACGAGCGCTGAATTATATGGTAAAATTTTGCGTATTTTGTCTAAACAGAATTAGCACTAAAATACAATGACTTGGAATGTTCGAATGCTACGAGGATGCCACTTACTGCAGACCAGTTTCGACCTAGTTTTTGGTCTCATCAGTGCAGTGCTAGTGATACCTTCAATACCTAAAGTTCGCATCTCACAGACACTGTTAAGTTTCACTGCAGTAGAGCGTAACTAGTCTCGAAACAATCCAAATCTAAAATAAAATTGATAATCATCTGAATATGCAATTTTAAAACAAAATTACTATTAGTTATAGTCATGTTTGCACTTCTCGTAATTTTTTATGTAATCTGGAACTAGGTTCTTGTCAATTTTATGTATGATTATTAAAAAGTTATACTTTTAATAATTCTCTATATTCTTCCAACTAAGACATTTTAACATGTTATATATCCTAGTGTATAGCTGCATTTTAATATAACTCGCATCGCCCTGTTTTGTAACCTTTGTAGATCGGTCTGATTAGCCATATACAGGATTGTGCTACAATAGTTAAAATGCGGTGGTATTATAGCATTATAAACTCTTTTTCTTGCATTTATTGACAGGTGCCAATGACACGTTTAAAAATGCCGATTTTTAAAAAAAAAATTTTACATGCAAAATCCACATTACTTTTAAAATTTAAATTGCAATCAACAATAACTCCTAGATATTTGATTTTCGAGAAAAATGACAGATTTACTTCTTAAAACTTAAATAATGTGTTGTATGATGATTGTAGTAAATAATGATATTTGTATAATATAACATGTGCAGGGATTCACGCACTTATCTAAGTCCAAACATTTTGTATACTTCTGAAATAAAAGAGATGTTTTAAATTTAACACGGAATGTTATGAAACATTCGCGTAAGTTAGTAAGTGCTATCTGAACTATTCTGTACAAATGTAGACATATCACTGTTAGAAAAATAACTATTATTCTTATAATGATGAAAATAAACAACAATTTTTAAAACAACATAATAAATTATCTCTTGTTTTATTTTAGCACTATTTGAGATAAAATACTGAGTTTAAATATTGAAGTATATATGAGAACTACAAATATTTTATACTTAGATGATGTTCTGCATTTACATATTCCATTTAAACTTTAGCAAATAGTGAAATGTATATCGCAGGTAACTCTAGCATATCATTTTCATACATTTCTATTTTAACCTGGCTGCACACATGTTATATTTCTGTAAAAAAGTCGTATCCACTTAACATATTGCAGGTTTCCTAGTGGTGATATCTCAAAACATACATCTTGATGTTATTTAAAAAATATAAATACATAGGTCTAAGAAACACATTTACATGATAGTCACAACTATTTTATTAGCATTACTACTAACAATAACAAAATGAGAGAGATATGACTATATGATGACTGATGAGATATTACACTAGGCAAGTAAGATTGCACCTACATTAACACTAAGTTAGAACCATATTTAACACGTGCTTCGCGGAAAAAGTCAATCTCATAATCATCAAACGCTTGTCAATAAGGTAGGAAATTATTTCATTTTGGGAGACCGATACGTATACGGCCAAAATTTATTTCAGATTAGTGATTAAGATCCTAAAATTTCAAAATTTCGAGAATGATTAAGGCTTCGATGAATCTAATGAATTGCCCAAATTATAATCATTTAGGTATTAATTAGTGAAGTGATGGCGGGTGCACACGTGTGTTCTCGCTGTTCCGATAATTTTGTTGTAAATTCCAAGTTAATTTCATGTAAACTTTGTGAAAACAAATACCATCCCGCTTGTGTTAAATTAAAGGACGTACAGTATAAAGCAGTTAGTGATTGTCTAAACTTATTGTGGTTTTGTGATGAATGTATCCATGGAGTCGAAGAAAAATTAAATATAACTCAGCAAATAAAAAATATGGAGGAAAGAACGAATAAATTATGGAAGAATACCCTCCAAGCCCTAGAAGATGTAAAAAATAATGAAGTATCCGGTAATAAAAATAAAAAATGGTCTGATGTAGTTAAAAGTAATAATTCGTCTTTAATAATTAAACCAAAAGATATACAACAACATAATAGTGTTACAAAAAACGATATTGCACAAAAAATTAATCCTGCTGATATCGCTGTGGCCGTCACTAAAATAAAACCTCTAAGTCAAGGAAGCGTGATAATAGAATGTAGCGATAAGGAATCCAGAAAAAAATTGCAAAATACGGCGGTCGGTGAATTATCAGAAAACTATTATACAGAAGTGCCTAAATTGTTAAAACCTAAAATAATGGTGGTTGGAGTGAATGAGAAACATTTAGCTGATTTAACTAGTTTTATAAATAATATCAAAAGGCAGAACTTTCTTAAAGTATATGAAAATAATGAAATAAATGTTACAACAACGTAATTATCGAAGTTCCACCTGAAATGCACAATTATTTTATTCAAAAGGGTCGACTTTACGTAGGCTGGGAGAGTTATCCCGTTTACGAATACGTAGGGATACTAAGATGTTTTAAATGTTGGAGATTTAACCATAAAGCAGAACACTGTCGCGCTGAGAATATCATTTGTCCGTTATGTAATGGTAATCATAAAAGTGCAGATTGTAAATCAGACAAAAAATATGTACAAATTGGAAATATGCGAACGATGTTCTAAAAGTACCAGGAATAAAATATGACCACTCCGTGTTCGATAAGGACTGCGTCTGCTATAAAAGAGCTCTAGAAAAAACAAAATCGAGAATCCAATATATATAGCAACTAGATGATAACCGCAGAAATGTAAAATGGTCCAGTGGGTTATGTGTAAATATTCAAGGATTAACATCTCATATAGTTGAAATACGGCAACTACTTCACGAAGAAAAACCTCCATTTTTATGTGTAACTGAAACTCATATTACTCCAGATATAGTAGGGTATAATCACATATTAGTACACTCGAATAGTAGGCATACTGGCGGAAGTTTGATACATCTTAAGAATAACATACAGTTTACAGTTGTAGAAACAATAGCTTGTGCTCGAAGTTACTGGTCACTAGTTATTAAACTGAAATGTTATGACCGACATATTATTTGTGGCTCTATGTATCGGTCCCCAAATGGTAACTGCGATGAATTTTTAAATTATTTTGAGAATCTTTTAAAAAGAGATGTAGTCTCTAGAAATGAAGCTATTATCATGGGGGATCTTAACATAAATTTTAAAAGTGACACCGCAAAAGCAAAAGCAAAACATTTAAAAAATATTATAGTTGATGCCGGTTTTCAACAGATTGTTCAGGATGATACACGCGTAACTAATACTTCTTCTACACTGATAGACATGATTGTTACAAATAATTTTACTTTGCATGAGTCACCAAGAACTATGCCGATTTTGACAGATCATTATATAATTGGTACACAAATTAAAATTGATGATAGAAACACACAAACAGAGTATATTTGTAGAAGAGACTTCAGCGAAGAGAACATTAGAAAATTAAAAATTGATCTGATAGGAAGAAACTGGGATACATCATCGACAGATATTAATGTTCTATACACCAGTTTTATAGATAATATTAAGTTATCTATAAATACCATATGCCCAGAAACTAAGGCCAAAATGAACTCATGTCCAATGTCCACGGATTAACAAAAATGTTAGATCAGCCCAAAAGTTACGCGACAAGGCTTATAAGAGGTTTGTGACATCCAAATCCTTGGAAGACTATGAAGATTACAAGAGTAAACGGAATCAGGTGACTTATAGAATACGAGAGGAAAAGAAAAAATATTACGAAGCTTATGTTGATAAAGCCAAGGGTGACAGTAAAAAAATGTGGAACACGATGAAAGATTTAATCAACTGCAAAAGGGGAGAACTGATATAGCAAGACCAAATCGTATTTGATGGATACACAGATCGATTAGAAGAGAATTTTAATAAATATTACAGCGACAGCATAAAGGAAATAGCAGCCAGTATAGAGGACAAACCACTGTATCCTACAGATAGTTGGGAAATCGACGAATTTGATCTTTCTATTTTTGAAAAAATCAATCTGAATAAGCTGCATAAAATAATCTGCAATTTAAAAAACAAAAGTACCAGTGATGAATGTCTTTATGTAAAACTCTTGAAAGATTTATTTTGTGTTATTGGTTATCCACTTTTAAACATAATAAATGTGTCACTAGAGACAGGACGGGTGCCATCGGAATTAAAAGTCAGCGTTATTGTACCAATTGCAAAAGTGTCTGCTCCTACTCGTCCAGAGCACTGTAGACCGATAAATCTATTACCTGTAATAGATAAAATTCTAGAAATAATAGTGTCTGAACAACTAAAAACATATTTTGAAAAAATAATTTATTATTTGCTGGGCAGTCTGGTTTTCGGGAAGGTCATTCTTGCGAAACAGCATTACAGTATGTTTGTGCGAGTTGGAGGAAGGACATTGGGGAAGGAAATGTTGTGTTAAGTGTTTTTGTGGATTTAAAGCGTGCCTTTGAGACGATAGATCGGAATTTATTATCACGAAAGCTATCCAAATATGGAGTAAAATCAGTGGACCTGAAATGGATACAAGACTATTTACAAGACAGATACCATAGAACTAAAATAAATAATAAGATGTCTAATATTGTTGATAGTGTGGTTGGAGTCCCTCAGGGTAGTGTACTGGGCCCCCTCCTATTTGTTATATATGTAAATGATATTTATTCTGTGTTAAAAAACTCATTTATAAGTTTATTTGCAGACGATACACTCATTTCTGTGACTGGTAAAAACTACGGTTACGTTACAAAGACATTAAATGATGAGTTAGATATATTATATAATTGGCTGTGTAGTAATAAATTAAAACTAAATTCTGAAAAAAACGAAATATATGGTCTTGGGCTCTAAAGCAGATTGCACGAAATATTTATCTCAAAATTTATCTGTCAAAATTAACAATGCTCCAGTTGAATGTGTATCAGAATTCAAATATCTTGGTGTAATATTAGATCCTCAACTTAATTTTGGCCTTCAAGTGGAGTATTTATGTAAAAAGTTAGGGAAGAAAATTGGTTTCTTTTATAGAGTCTCGGCAAACCTGTCGCAATGGAGCAAGATACTAGTGTACAATACAATTATTTATCCTCATTTTAATTACTGCATTTCTTTATTAATATCATGCAATAAAGGTGAATTAAACAGAATGCAATTACTACAAAATAAGTGTATGAGAATAATTCTAAATTGTAACATTTACACACCAGTCAAAACTATGATGCACACTTTAAATTGGTTGTCGGTAGAGCAAAACATTAAAAAGGCGAATATGGTCTTAATTTATAAAATAATTCAACAGATTGTGCCAAAGTATTTACAGATTTTTTTAAAAAAATGCTATGACTCATCTACGGAATATTAGAACAAAAAATAATTTTAATATTGGATTTGTAAATAAGTCTTTTTTGCAAGGCTCTTTATTTTATGAGGGCATACGCCTTTTTAACGATTTACCTTCCCATATAAAAGAAGCAACAAATTTAAATCTATTTGTACGACAAGTATGCCATTATCTGTCATATTGTGATAATTAACTATCATATATATTTTATTATGTACATATATGCTATAAATAGCTTTTGCTAAATAAAGGATATTATTATTATTATTATTAATTAGTAACTGTTATTATTATTATTATTAAAATTGTGTACTGAAAGTTCTACTTTATATGTTAGTAAACATTACTATACGTCGATTACATAATTTCATTTTCATTCGACAATAGAAATTATGCATTGTGTAAAATTTAACGATCACTAAGTTTTCAGCCATGTAGTCCTTATAAATTCTCCCCGTTTTACGTTATCATTAATTTTATCATTCCAAAGTAGTACAATGCATTTTATAAATTTCTTGCACTATACACAATAGAAATAAAACACCCATTCCACGAAGTTTGGCTCAAATGAAGAAAACTGGAATGGGAATGTTCTGTTAGAAAATCAAACATTTATAACACTGGGGTTCTTTAAGAGACGCTGATAAATGAGATTTGCTATGTATGCCCTAGATTTTAGCTTTTTTAAACCTATCAGCCCGACACATGACATAAGGGTAATTAAAGTCGAGTATCTTAATTTTATAGACAGGGTTTATATGTAGATGTACTAATTGTTTAATTTCTGTCATAACACGTACATTATCATAACTAATAATAATATAAATAATATGTTTGGATATATTCGGAAAATGTATAGGTCTGCCTATGCACAAATTACAGTAAAAAATAAAAATTCGTGGAGTGAAAATTAGAAACCGCAAAATAGACCTGGGTCAAATTCATATCATCGAGTAGAATAATTACATATATGGATGAAACCTGTGGCTTCATTTGAATTTAAGTATGTATGTATTATTATGATACAATTATCTAGGTATTCTTAGATAAATTAGTTTAGTCAAATTGGGGTATTAACATCCTGGCAGAAAATTACCTACTGAAAATTTTAAATAAAACTTTTCCCAATACCGCATATTACATTATAGTAGCCGGTATCTGAATTTTATTCTTAAGAAATCAGCTTCAAGAGATTTGAGGCCTATAATTATTGAAAGGAACTATATGACAGGTATTGGCAAATATGAAATTTGTAAGAAAATAAATATAAGAACAATACTATTGAAAGATGCAACATAGGACTGATCTATGACAATGATAAGGACTGATAAACCAAATCTGGACTTTAATATATAGAAAAGATATAAGAGCATAAGTATTTATATTACGTGTACATTCGTAATATTGTATTGTCACACAATTAGAAAAGAAGCAATCCACAGAATATAATGCATTGCTAAAAAATTTACATCTCAAGATATACTGTTTTGCTTTGGAGTTGGAAATGGATTGGTCTGGAAACACATCTCCATAAGTGAAGGCAAGCTGAATTAAAAAATTGTTATTCAAGAATACTTCATATCGCACATACCAAAGAAGGTCTAATGGCATATAAACATTATAAATTATATGTTGAAAACAACCCATCTAGGCAAAATTAGAAAAAGTGTGTTTTAATCTGTCAGATTTTGGCATAAAGTAAGTTTTGCAAAAATATAGAAATTTGGACATATCAAAATGCAGACAATGGAGAACACCATGTAAGAATGATTTATATACAAATTTGAAATTATGGAAGTTATTGGCAATTTAATAAATAATAATTTGAGTTTCCAAGAACAAGGAAAATTTATTTGTAAATGGATTTACTATAAAAGGAAAATTATTTTCTAGAAAATCTGTTCGAAATTATTCAGCTTACAGGTGCATCAAAATTTAATTAGAAAACATAACCCAGAAAATTAAAAAAGAAATAAATTAAATAGAAGTTTCAAATTATTGATTTGAAGAGAAGAGAAATACGGTAAAGAAGTCCATCCTAACCCTAAATAACCAGAAGAAAGTAAACCAAATAGAAGTTATTAGATCTAGTACCAAAGGGAATTAAATTGGATAGAAGGTAATAAATAAAATATCGAGCAAATAAGCAGATATAAAGTGAAGGTGCAGGAGGAGATAATTTAGAGAAGGCGGTACAAATAATCGAATGAAGGATATCAATAGATAAATAGCAGGGTTTGGAAATAGTACCTATACGTTGATAAGTAGCCGTTCAAGAATCTGGGTGAGAAATTGTTTGGGATCTGGGAGCTGAGGAGGAATAAAGTCTGTCAAGAGCCAACAGCATAATAGTGCAACGAAGGTCGTGTACTTCATTTTAAAAACGTTATATTCTCTGACCAGGAATAAGTTTGATATAAATTTTAATAACTGTCCAATATTTTGCCTCACCTTTGCCTCAAAGACAATTCAGTTTTTATACTTTGACAGAAATTTTTATATCCTGAAAAGAAAATTTTCTGAAATTCTAATTGTAACAATTTAGTTTGTAAAGTTTGTGTTGCTCATTATTTGTTTTGTTAGACTTGTTAATATACAAAACTTGTTAAAGCCAGATATTGTTTTGAAAATTTCAACACTATATCTGCAAAACGAAGAGTTTACTGACACCTCTTTGTATAAATTTTTTTCTTTAAATTAACTAAAGAATACCCCCTAAAATACTTTAAGGTACACCCTGCATATGAATGTTCCTTAATAAATGGTTAAAATAGTGTTAAAATTTCAATCGGTTGATTGAGTCAAATTGTTTAATATCGAATTAATATTCATGTAAAAAAATTAAAATTGATGTAACCAAATGTATTTTTAACCGGGATAAATATCAATATTAATTATTATGGGAAATGTGTAATGTTCGCATATATGGCGAATGCGCCGGTAGATATGATCCTCATAAAGTTATTTAAAATAAAATAAAAATGATAACGACTAATATAATTATCATTCGGTAGCGATCTCATTAAAATTTGTATAAACTAACTAATGGTAACACTAGTGAGTTTATTATTTTTTGAGGTAAGTAGAATTTTAATCAATCACTCCGAAAATACATAACTTGATAATAGGGTGTCCGCGCTATATAAAAATTCACTTCATATGATTATTACACAGATTACACAGAAAAATATAAATATATTATATGTATGTACGTTATATTGATTATCTCAGGTTATTGTGACATTAAATTGGTAAATCCAACTAAATGCTCTTTGGGTTGTATTATCGATATCGCTTTTTTTTAATTGCCTCGACTCAGTTTGTAAAAATCTAAGCATATATAAAGTAAATAAACTAAAACGATGCCTAATTGTTTTTTGAAACTTCCATCTGACTCCTTATAGAACAATGCATTGTCAAGTCTTAATTAGAATGTTCACAACTGGACCACAACACATAAAGCTCATTATAGATTAATAATCAGCAAAACCCAATAAATCACAGGTGTATACTAACATAACATGATAATTAGTGAAATACAGGCAACGCGATAGTTAACAGATCTATGGATGGAAAGCATGTCTATTAAATAAGCTAAGCTAAAAATTGCAAATAAGCATATACATGAGTTTTTTGGTGATAGTTTAAAATCTTAAAAGAAACCATAGCAGAATCATATTATTTAATCTCTATATGGTTAGCAACAAATTAACATTTAGATAGATAGATAGATAGATAGATAGATAGATAAACAGAGGAGCTGGTTATTTAGCATTTACCACCGCGACCTTTCCTTATAGTATAGCTTTGTCCTTTATACTAGACTCCACAGTTTCGATAAAGGCCCTTTTATATAGCTGTCCGTCTTTGGTTTTTCTTCTCCGAGTACTTGCAATCTCAGTCTCGCCAGGCCTTCACAGTGCATGTTGCGTCCTCTGCCAGGCCCATTAGACTCATGTGTCTATTCAGCCGGCAGTTCCCAGTTAGAAGGCCTACTATTACTCTGATTATTCCTATTCTGGCTTAGTAGATCTTCCGTGAGTTTGGCTGAACGTTCTTTAATGAACTCTTTGGCCTGTCTGTCTTGGGATATTTCTCCACCATTCCAGAGATTTATTTTGCACCCATTTATTAGTGACTGCTCATATGCATGGCTTTGCCACGCCACAAAAGGGCTCAGGTCCTATTGGGGCTTTGAGTATGCTTTCCTTGACCAGTTTATCAGCCTTCTCGTTTCCTCTGTGTCCCTCGTCTCCTGGTACCCATGTTAAGGTCACTCTGTTCTGGCTAAAAAAATATTTATACATATATTTTTTATGTATTAACATTTCATCAGAATTCTACTATAAATGTATTAAGTATACCAGAATCTAGATACACCTAAAGTAAATCTGTAAATTACTATACTTAAGCATAATCTTAAGGTAGTTTATTTATTGTCTTTCAGTTTTTTGATAAAAAAAATTCCTTAAATGACTGAAATATGTCCCGTTGAAGATTAAATAGATGGTACTGTTATAAATAGAGAAGGTATTTCACTTTGCTTTTTAATTAATTATATATTAAAACAAGTAACAATTTTTTTAGCAAATATACACAGGAATTAATCAAACTTTGATTTTACCAAATTTTTATTAGATTTATTTCTTATAGAAGGCCAACATTTGTTCTTATCAATTTATAGATAAAATAGTTGAATTAAAATACAACAAACTTATTTGATACATATGCACCTTATAAAACTGTATGAATATCAAAACCGCGAATCATGGCTTAACGAAAATTTAAAATTAATGATGCAAATGAGGGATAAGGCACATATACATTATAAAAAAAAAGTAAAAGCAGCAGCCGCTTGGCTGACTATTACAAAGTTTATCTCAATTACTAAATTAGAATAAAGAGCTCACTTACATCATAGACCTAAAACAAATCCGAAAGAATTTTTAAATTTTGAACATTAACCATAAACCATAAAAAGATTTCATCCAGTGTTTTTGATTTTAATTCACTTCATGATTATTCTGTTGATAACATACTTACTTAATTTAACGACCACTTAACGTATTAGCCCAATGTAAGAAAATTGTTATAATTATTATTTATCACCTTAGATAGCAAATTGACTTGGAAAAGCCACATCAATTGCATGTCCAAAAAATTGTCCAGTAGAATATATCTGCTGAAGAAACTTAAAAATCAAATTTACCAAAATATTATGCTGCTAGCATGTCATGCACTATTCCATAGCATAATGTGCTACGGGATTCTACTTTGGGGCGGCTCTCCACATACTGTAAAAATCTTAAAATTGTAAAAGAGGGTTATTAGAATTATTATGAATGCAAAGCACAGCGAAACTTGCAGACCGCTGTTTAAAAGATTAAGTACTCTCTCTTGTACAAATAAACATATCTTATAGTGTATTCTTTTTGTTAGAAACTATCTCATTATCTAACTCAAAATTGCTATAATATAAGGAATGAATCGATAAATTCATTTAGGGATTTATCAGTAAAATTTTATAACTTACTGCCAAATAACTGGAAAACACTTAATGATACTGTTATTGCCAAGAAAGTCAAAAGTTTTCTGAAAAAAATTTGTTTTATGAGATTGATGAATTTTTCACGTATTTTAATGGTTTTTAAATGTGTGATTGTCTGTGTTGTTAATCTTACCTGTTTTATTTTAATGTAACTACTATGTTGTATTAGTACTTGACTTTCTTTTGCCATTGCGTCTTATATCATTGTATTTAAGATTATTATTTAAATAACTATCTTTGTACCTGACTAGTGTAAACAATATTGTATTGTCACACACACTAAATTATCTATCTATAATTTATATACCGATGTAGAATTTCATTTAGCTGAGATTTCTGCTAGAGAAACTAAACTAAAATTTAGAAGTATAAGAATATATTCATCATGACAGATTAGAACAAAGTAACAGCTTACACAATTCAGCTATACTAAAGTTGTGATTATTGTTATATAGTTAGTTAATTAGTGTATAGAGTTGAATAGAAACTTACGAATTATACCGCTAAAGGTTGCACAGTTTTTAAAACCTATGATATTTCTGAGGATAACTACTCACCAAAATAAAGAAAGAAAAAAGGGGTTTAATTAAGTTTTTCCTTGATTTCCGTGATTTTTTATTGAAAATCGCTACAAGCCAAACTTGGTATGGTAGGTTTAATTCGATCAAATAATTATGCCGTACCGTTATTGAATTCCATCTCTAATTTGTACAAAATTAGATTGTCGGGATCTATTATTACTGCTGTTAGCGAATATTTCACAAGTAATTTAAAGTTGAGAACTTTTCGAAGTTAATTGCTTTCATCATTATACTGCAACCATTCCATATTACAGTAGAGAGAAGGCACAAGAATTCCATTAAGCTACTATATAAATGCTAGTGTATCGAATGAAACATATTTTTACATGAAATTAGTATCTTCGAAATATAAGAGTGTACAATAACACACAGGTTGTTAAATCATTGTATGTTCGATTTACCAGACAATGTGATAGACAAGAGGTAAAATGGAACAAGTGCAGTAGAATTTATCTACGAAGAATGCATGAATTTGTTCTAGTGGAACCGCTATAGAAGACCTTTATTGATAGCACTCTCTTTTATTTAGAAACAATATTATTTTGAAGGTCTTTCAAAGCTTGTCAGTATATACATAACAACAACCAAGGACGTCTCACTTCGAATAGGTCGCTTGAAAATAATGTCAAGGCAAAAGAGTATTATGGAGATTGAAGCATGGTGTGGCGAGATCAAAAATTTTGATCTAAAATATCGATAACAGCACTTTCACTATTAAATACATCTAGTTTACCCGATCTGTGTAGTTAATATTGAACTAAAGCATTACCTTATTTGATTATAATTGTTGCAGGTGACTAGAACATAGTTAAAGCCAATGAAAAAAGTTTAAAATATTATCGACAAATACCGTATTTGTTAAGAAACGTCAACGATAACGGCAGTAAATTTTCTTTATAATTAAGTAATCAATTAAATATAGGCAGGAAGATATATCAATTCAATTCATTTCAATTCAAAAGAGCTTTATAAATATTTAACAAGGTACAAAAGTTGCCTCCCAGGAGCTGAACCGGGATCAATCGTTCAACACCGTTTTGACGCGGTAGTGGATTGCATGATCGGGGGGAACAGGTACGGTTCGACGAAAACGACAATTAAAACACTATAAAAAACCTAGACTCCTTTTTTAAAACTTAAAAATAAAATAGGTAATAAGATTTACCACGCAAAAAGTAAGCTTCACACAACTGAACGATGAACACAACTTTTAGAATAACTAGCGCACTTCACTTTTTTAATTTCGCATCGGACGCTGACACCACAACTTGAACAAAGTGCCTTCCGCGAAATGTTATAACGAGGGGCTGCGCAGGACTGGCCTAAATTGTGAGTTCACAAAATTTTGATACAAGAATGGTTTTCGTTCGGTTACGAGATTAATAATGGGAAAATGAATTTAGAGACAAAAAAGAAACGAAGGAAAAACAAACGCGACAAAAATACACAAACAGAAGAGAAGAGGGGGGCAGGAAAGGATTAAAGGTGATTGAAAGATATGAAAAACTAGCGAAAAGTGGATAGGAGAAAGGTATAGTTGGTGAAACTTGGCTATAGTGGCTGCCGGAAAATTGGTAAAATCTGGTACGGTAGGGGGCGTTTGATCCGAAATAGGGCACTATGTTGTCTAATTTGCGTTATGTGTTATGTTAAGTTCCAAGAGATGTGCTGGACGTAGTCCTCTATCGGGGATATGTCGTTACATAGTCCGTAGAGGTCTCTGAGGGAGGTGTACCTTCCTGAATTTGAGATGAAGCGCATAAATTTGTGTTCTAGCACTTGAAGTTTTTTCATTGTCGTGACCGGTATGCTGCACCACACCGGCGCCGCGTATGTGATGGACGGCCTGACCACCATGGTGTACAACAATTTTTTATTTTGTTTGTTTAATTCCGCTACTGACCATGAGCGGATACAGACCCCTGGACAGAGAGTAGACAGTCCTTATCATCTCATTGATGTGTGTGTTGAACGTCAGTCGTTGGTCTAGTCTGACCCCCAAGTATTTCACGCATCTTTTTGTTGGAATTTTGTTACCTCTAATCGAAATCGGAGTGATGATCTTGTTCTCTGTGAAGCGACGCATGAATACTATCGCTTCGGGCTTCTCAGCATTTACCCGAATCTTCCACTGGTCGTAATAAGTCGTGGCATGAGCCATGTGCACCTTCAGCAGCATGTTCGTCGCTTGCGCATTACGCGAATGCATGTACATGGCTGTGTCATCGGCGTACTTGGCCAGCTTAGTATTCGGGAACTCTGGGAAGTCGAAAACGTACAAGTTATACAACTTCGGTAATAGGCACGATCCTTGCGGAACGCCCGCGCGAATATCCCGCCGAGTTGAAAGTTTGTTATTCACTCGAACCTGTAGGGATCTGCCCGTCCGGAACGAGTGAAAGAGTTTCATGATGTACATAGGAAAGTTATAATTATGAAGTTTATAGAGTAATCCCCGGACCCAAACGGTGTCGAAGGCCTTCTCAATATCGAGGAGCACCATGCGGTGCTCTTTCTGAGGTTGTATTTTGCACCTTCACGTCGTTAACTATACTAATGACCTGTTGCACCGTGCTCCTGCCCTTCCTGAAGCCGAATTGGGACTCATCGTCGATGTGAAGCTCCTCCTGAACAGTGTTCAGTCTGATCTGCACAAACTTGGAGATCGTCGACAGTAACGAGATAGGCCTGTAGCTGCCTGCGAACTTCGGCTTCAAGATGGGGATGACCACGGCGCCTTTCTATTGGCTGGGGCAGTGCTATGGTCGCAGGATCGCATTATAACGATGTACGTCAAATACCTTTCCTCGGGAGATATTTAAGCAGCTTATATTCGACGCAGTCTTTGCCCGGGGATTTATTGTTTGGTAGGTCCTTGACAATTTCTGCTACTTCCGAGGGCTTGGTCAAGACCTTCAGAAATTCTCGTCTAGTCAATTTTATGTCATGACCAATTAGTTCTCGTACGTTGTTTTCTATGCGGTCTTGTTCCGGGTTATTCTGTATATTTGTGTTATGTATTGTCTGAAAATGGTCAGCTAGGTCGTTCGCTTTCTGCGCGTCTGTCAACGACGTCTGTACGTTCGCGTTTGTCAGGGCGAGTATGACCTCCCGCTTATTCTTTAAGGCCCTCGTCAGCTTACACAGCGAGTTGTCCTGAGGATTTAGTGCTATCAATTTGTACCCCATTTCTGGTTCTTTACAGTGTTGATGGAAGTTCTGATCTGGCCTTGCAGTCTGATCATCTCGGCCTTAGCGCCGGCATCACGATTTCGCTGCCAAAGCCGTCTCAGTCTGTTCTTTTCTCGTATATCTCGTATGACCGTTTGTCCCCCCATTTCTGATTCTTTGCAGTGTTGATGGAGAATCTGATCTGCCTTTGCAGTCTGATCATCTCGACCTTAGCGTTGACATCGCGATTTCGCTGCCAAAGCCGTCTCAGTCTATTCTTTTCTCTTATGTTTCGTATAACCACCTCGTCGAGTTGGTCTCTGTTTTGGTTGATGGTCACAGTAGAGGCAACAATCTGCTTGGCATCCTGCAGCATCCTGTGTAAATTCCTCTACCGCATTTTCCAGATCGGCGGGTATGGCGATCGCGTTGTTAAGTATTAAGTTGGTATTTATGTGTGCCTTATAGAAACGCCAGTGGGCGCCCCTATAAAACGTGTTGTGTCTTCCCTTGACATATTGTTATATATAGATATATACATATAACAGGGTCATTTGAGAATTCTGTCTTGTAAATACGGGAGTAACACGGTGAACGTTATTGGGTCCTGTGCCGGTTATGTCATAAGTTATGGCATGCGTAATTTAAAGAATCATTATAGTAAAGACGCCTTAATGGCATTTTATTACTCAAACATATATTCCCATCTACGATATGGGATTATGCTGTGGCGATTGAGTGCTACTCTAATGTTCGTTGGGAATTTATTTTGCAGAAACGTGCTATTAGGATTATGATGGATTTACATCCACGAGAATCGTGTAGAAAAACATTTAAGATGTTGAAAATATTAACTTTGATGAGTATTTATATCTATGAAATTTGTTGCTATGTTTTTAAAAATAATTCCAGTATTTTTACAAACCAAACAAATCACAATTGCCAAACGCGGTTTATAGATCAGTTAATCCCTCAGCAGCAATATACCAAAAAAGTGTATTCTATTACGGCTGCAAAATTTATAACCGTCTACTTAAAGATATAAAAAATTCCAACAGTTTATTTATTTTTTAAAAAAGGATAAAGAGTTTACTAATTGGAAGATGTTTGTATGATATCAATGAATTCTATTTAGTGTGACCTTTTAGCCTTTTGCGTGTTTTTATCTATGAAGTTTGTCATTATTCATGTGTTATGTGTTTTTATACAAATTTGCGTGTATATTTATTTTAACTCTGTATTTTACACTATATTATTCTTGTATACAAACTATTTTTTATTATGACTGGTACTATTGACGTACTCCTCAGTTACCTGTATGATTATTATTTAATTATATCTGTGATTTGGAATAAAGATTATTATTATTATTAAGTGAATGAACTTGACTCCATTTTAACCAAATATTTTTAGTTTCCCATATACGTAGTATACAGGGTATCAGATCAGGAACTGTATAGATCGATATGGGGAAAAGAATGCATTAGAAAATTTTGTATAATGGCAGTGTGGCCAATCCAACTAAAATAATTACAAGCATCTGGCACTTCCGTTTATACTGGAAATCGATACCAACTTGCTTATTCTAAATGGAGCATCCTATATATTTTAGGGTTTTCGAAAATAGCATAAAATTCTGAGTCACAAACAGGTAGAATACCTATGCCTAAATCCAGTTGTTTCAGAGATATTTGACATTTAAAAAAAATTGGCAGGTGTAATGGTTTGCAATAACCTTTATAACTTTCGTCATGTAAAGGATACTTATTTGCTTTTTGGCATATAAAAGGAACACAGGGAGAGCTGCGCTATATATGAATTGCATTCAATAATAGTATATAGTATATAGTATAAAGTGTTCCATTTGTTTAGATAAATTGGAAGACCCTATCTTTTTGTACATCAAGTTATGTAAAATTAAATTCCTTTTTAAAATATTTGCGATTTGCGAAATTTAAGAATTATTAGTAAAAATTTTATCAAATTAGCCATGATTAGAAACAATCAGTAATGTCAGTTATTCTCTTGTGTAAAAAAATACCAGAATATTCAAATTACACCAACGAAGACTTTTTGAATTTGTTTATTACTTATGGAGAATGTGATAAAGCAATATCTAGAACTTGTTGTAGCACATTTACTACTCAATATCGACAAAAACGGATACAACCACCAAACACTGTAAAACGCATACTGGATAATATTAAAGACTATGGCTCTATCAAGGCAAGAACTCAAAAGCGGAAGCCTATTGTTGATGAGGAAAACGTAGAAATAGCAGTTCTGGCATATTTTCATGCATTTCCAATGATGTCATTAAGGAAAGTTGCTCTTGAATCGGGACCGTGTAAGGATTTAGTTCACAGAATCTTAATTAAACAATACTTTCATCCGTTTTCTTTCCAAATTGTTCAACGATTAAAAGAATCAGATTTCGGGAGATGGGAAAGGCTTCTTTGGCCTTTATCTAACCACATATGGAGGCTAAATTAGTTATTTTCTAATAGCTCGTGCTGTTGTTAATGGGAAAAGTAGTTATTATTGAAGCGCACCGCATCCGAGTACCTATTGCTCAAAAATAATTCTTATTTTCATTCCAAATTTACGCAAATATTAATTTTACCACAACGATTAAACAGAAATTATTTTCATGTCATTAAATTCAATACATATTTACGGCCGTCTTATAGGCGCCGTTCGTTTAGAGTTTGACCATAATTTCAGTCAATGTCAAGTGGTCCTTTAAAACCGCTTGTAAACAGAGTGTTATTTCTTATATCTAATACTTGAAAATTTTAAAACACGAAAAACACATTAGTAACGTCAGGGATATGTCGAGGGTTGAGGCAAATGTGAATAGGACGACATTATGGATGCGTGTAGAATAGAGACAGGGCATACCGGGCCGAAGCCAGCCCCATGTATCGAAGACGCAAGTTAACGTGATGTCGCTGTGACGCTGCAGGAATATACGGGAGAATTAGACCTGTGACTGAGGAAGCGATGTCCTGGAAGAACCAAATAGAAGCCGGGAAGCGCGCCATAGAGAGACAGAAGATCATTGATGGGCGCTCGAATTCGAGCCCTCTGACTTCTCTAACCATCTGCCGATCCAGGTACGCTCTTAGAGCTTGTAACACTGGTGGCTCCCAAGAATATGCTTAACGACTAACACTCCAAATAACGCTTCGACGACCGGTCAAGGTCCGCTTTTAGAGCTGTAACTGAACGTCTGCTCCATCCACGGGCCCTGCAATTAATGTTCGCAGTTCCAGCCTTTAGAGTACACGACGATTGGAATTCCTGGCATAGATACTAAGTATCATTACCTGGATATTTTTTCTGCGCTATTATCTTGTCTGTTTGAATTACATCGACCATCCGTGTTTTACGTTGTTGGACAATCATATACAATTTTGTAGTTGCCGTTTGTGTAATTCAGTTAAGGAATATTTCCCCAACATTCTATGATATTTTACAATGCAATACATACCATGATTATTGTCCTGTATCTCGCATTAAGTTTTATTTTCATCATAGCGATTTTTATCACACTAATTGCCATTCACCATTAATCAGCCTGTTGGCCGTATCTTTAATTACAATCGCAAACTAACGCGGAATACTCTTATATTACCCGGTTCTTGTTATTGCATAACCGAATCTGAAATATGTACAGTATGTTCATTGTTGTAGTGTCGTAAACTTTCCTATATAATATTTAGACAATTATCTTAAATATTTGGATTGTTCTAACTTCATGTCCGGCTATTTGCCGCATCAATTTTTATAAAATAAAATGGTTTCTGTGACTATTGTCCCAGAGGTTACTGTATTTTCTTTTAATTTTACCTTTCTAGTCATACAAGTAATAAACTAAATAAATGGTTTCATTTCTATCAAATAAAATATGAAACAACTTTCAACCATAAGTGCAATCTTGAGTATTCAAATAGTAAATAAATATCTTAAATGATTGACTAGATTTCTCCATTAATAAACAGCGTGTTCAAATTTACAAGGTATTTAAATTAAAAGAGTGATAAATTTTCTAAAGGTAAAGAGTATGACATAAGAAACCGTAATATTCAACTTTGCATAAAGAATTCAGGTACAAATACTACACACACAACGTAATTTGGTTCTTGATTGCTTCACAATCAAGGATTTTTATCGTAATTAATAGAGAAGGGGGTAGGGGTTTTCATTATGAACGCTAAATCACGTGATTTATGAGCAAATAAAATTCACCAAAATTGTTTTTAGGACAAAACTCAATTTTTCCAAATAGAATCATATCGGTACCGTGATACCATTTATTAGTAATATTAATAAGCAATTTATTCATATGTCGTATTAAAATGTGCGATAAATACAAATATAATTATAGCTAAAAGAAAATAAGAAAACACAATTGTATTCTAATTACCCTGTTACACATAAGGTGGTTTTGGAATACAAAAAATTAACACAAAACATTACAACAGTTGTTCAAAATTCTGTCCATTAACGTCAATGTACTTCTGAACTCGCATAGCTGTTTCTCGAAAAACGTTCGCCAATTGCTGGGCCGTTATGCTATTAATAGGTCGTCTGACTCGTAGCTCCAGGTCTTCACGGGTAGTAATGGCATAGACAATATTTTTTAAATGACCCCAAACAAAGAAATCAAGGAGCGTGAAATCAGGTGACCTTGTAGGCCACCTCACAGAACCATTCGTCGAAATTAAGATTTCTCCGAATCTCCGTTGAAGGCAATCAATTACTATCCTTGAATTATGGAGAGGGGCGCCATCTTGTTGGAAATACATTCCCTATTCTAAATCTAAAGGTAACTCATCTAAAATGTCCTCAATCTCATTTTTCAGGAATCTCAAGTATTTGGCACCACTCAGAGGTCCTTCAAATATTATTGGACCAATAATTCTACTACCGATTATTCTAAGCCAAACATTGAAACCGAACCGCACTTGAAAGTTACCCTACCGTAATAAATTTTTGACTTTCTTGTGACGAATATTTTGTATATTGTCGGTTAAATAATCCCAAATTTGTAAACCTAGACTCGTCCGAAAATAGAATCAGTCCCAAAAGTTATTGTTTAACTGCACGTTATTATACAAAATTGAATTGCAATATTCCATCCCGCGCTCGTAATCACTTTCGTACAAATGCTGGTGCAATTGATATTTAAAAGATTTATAGTGGTATTTGTATAAAATTCGGCTTACTCTTTGGTGACTAATGTCCAATTGAAATCCAACTTACCTTAAAGAAACAGTCTTATCAATTTCTATTCGAGCCAAAACATTAATTTCCGTTCCTTCGTCAATAATGAAGTTTTCTTCGGGATCATTGTTGGGCTCTCTTCAGAATTGGTTTTCAACACGTTTAAAATAATTTTTCGCTGGTCATTGTCTATCAGGATATCGTTGGGCATAAAGATCGGTAGCCGTAACTGCATTTCTTTTATATTCCCCATAAATAATTAACATGTCCACTTTTTCATCTCTTGTATAAATTTGCGGCATTTTGAACACAATTAACAAGAATTTTAAACAATTTTTAATGACGCAATAAAAACACCGTTAAACCAACAAATGTTTGACAAGCTAAATATTTCATTGTTTTCAAAGCCACCTTAGATACTTCTTAATATTTAATTGGAACAAAATTGTATTTTCTTATTTTCTTTTACCTGTAATTTTGTTTGTATTTATCGCACATTTTAATATGACATATGAATAAATTCCTTATTAATAGTACTAAGAAATGGTATGACGGTACCGATATGGTTCTATTTGAAAAAAATTGGTTTTTCCCCAAAAAACAAAATAAATCGGAACCGTCATGGCACACTTAAATGGAAAACTAAAAATTATATTATAAAAAAAATTTATGTTTGAAATGTCCACTTATTTGGCATCGCTGAATTCACAAAATTTTGCAGAACTCAAAAATGCAATAATATACAGAGTGTTCCATTTAAAAATCTAAAGTTAGTGTCATTTCCGGCGAAACCGGAAGTGAAAAAAAAATCAATTTTATGGCAAAAAGTACCGCTTATATCCTAAATTTCAATCAATTAAAAGGGTGGTATACCATGATCCTGTTATCCTATGTTTAATATTAAGCTTTACCTTGAACTGCCAAGTAAATTCTTTGAAGAGACAGTCTTGTAGTAGGCAACTTAGCTTTTCACTGTTTCGAATTTATGACGCCATTTTGAAACAAATACCTACTTGTGATATATCGTAACGAGAGTTACGTCAAGATTTTTATACAGGGTGCTGTTTAAAAATCAAAAGTTGTCACTAAGTGCAAAATTGGACTTCTTGAGTCATAGTGATATGCAAAAATTTCAAAATTTTATTCAGAAAATCAACCGAGAAATTGGAACGGAACTAATCTTGTTGTCACCTGGTAAAATCGAAAGAGTACTTCTGAGCTACAGTGAAATTACCTTTTTACAAGTATACAAGCACGACGCATCCTTCCCGCACAGGTGCTTTAAATGAACCGCCTACTACCTACTTCAGGATCCTGTTACCACACCATTTGAATCCATCAAAAATATTACAAATTAGTATTATTTTTCATTTTCCACTGCGTTTATCTTGCATGAACATACCTATTAAAGAAATAAATAATTCATATAGTCACTCACCGCTTATCATTTTTCTGCCTGCAGTGTGATCAGCTCCAAAATACTATTCCCTGTTGTTCATTAAACAAGCCAGGGTAGTCCTCCCCCTGCGTGATTTAAACTCGACGCTTCTCAGGGGACATAATAATTAACCAACCATTAACTATAAGCACAACACTGCATGATTTATTTACCAAATTACACTTTCTAACCAATTTTCACTTGTTAGCAGTTCACTTAAACACTAACGCAATTTATAAGCATAATCGAATTATTTATAAATTAATACGTACTCGATTTAATTTATAAGAGCTATTTTTATTAACTGGATTGCTTAAGCACAGATTGCTTTAAAGGTACTTGGTGTTTATTAAGTCTCTGATTTTAATGTGGATAAAACAGTTTGTGTTTCTTCAAAATCACTCGTAACTATTAAAATTGATTAGTGAAGTTATACATTTTCTCAAATATTTCTATTGTTTTAAATGGGCATGCAGTAACTCATCAATACTTTTGCTTAAACTTCCAGAAAGCTTTTGTTTATTTGAAGGCGACTGGCACTTCATAATGAAAAAAATAAATAAAACTTTATATAATTATTTTTATTTTATTTTATTGATTCTGTTAAATTAAATATCTTCACATTCCTTAGAGAAATTATTTTAAAGTCCTAGAGAACAGAATCATTCAGCGTCAGATTATAAATACACTGATATGATTTTTACTTGTACTTAAGCTAAAGAACACATTCAGAACAAGTTGAGTTGTGTATTGTGAATAAGATGCATTTATTCTTATTAGAAAGTTGCACGCATGTTTTCTGTTTTCTCTCATTTGTTCTGTTTGATAAAATATCAAGGTATTTTATGTTTAAAAGATTTCAAACTGTTTACGCATTTAATATGTTCATGTAGATATAAGATTTTTTAATTAATTAAATTAAATTAAATTATTTATTTTGTTAAGTTGATGTCATGAAAAATTCAAGTTTGTATTTGGGATTTTTATTTATGACGAAAAATAAAGGAGATTGTGGAAAATTTAAAAATTGGAGGATGCTAAGGGATATGAAAAAGAACAAAAAAATTGTAAAAATTGAAGGGGAAGAAAATTTTGGAGAAAGAAGTATATTGTAAAATAGAGAAAAAGACTATTGTTGGTTTAATTGAAGGAAAGTACAACGAATGAAGACAAGTAGTCAAAGAATTTGGAAGAAAGAAATACAAAATCGAATTTTTAAAGATTTTTACCAGTAGGAGAAAGAAGTATAATTACAATTTAATTTAAGGTCCAGAAAACGATTCCTGACGAAAACGCAGTCTCATTTGAAAAGTGAAGGAGCTTGGGAGATGGTAGCTTCTCCATTGCAGATAAGTGCGGCTGAAAATAATATTAAGCGACGCGGACTTAAAAGGTTGTAATAAACTCTATACAAATTTAATGTTCACTATCTTATAGTATGGAAATAATTGAGAATATTTTAAATTGCAAATTTTGATAATTAACTTCATTTTTATTAAATTTTATTTTAAAGTAAATCATCTCCAAATTATTTAATTTTAAAGTCTTTTAAATTAATTAACTATACAGGGAATTTTATATTTTAGTTGTATTAAATATTGTTCTCGCAATACATTGTTCAGTTTGATTTGAATTTGTTTTATCGCTTATTTGTGTTTCCATAATTGTGTTTTTCATTGGTTCCGAACTTCCGACCTTGAGAATTAAATATAGAAATTATATCATGTGGTATTTATTCGTCCTTCAGGCGGGATATCATAGCAATACACATTACTGCCTATATGACCATTCAGCTGTTAAACGTTGTTAACCAATAATAAGGTATCATTTATGAGAAATTCATATACACGGTGTTATTAATTACAATTATTTTTCAAAATGTGGAACGACCAGGCAAACAAAAACCTATACCGGGTGGCCACGAGACAATGTACGCCCCTAACATTTTGGTTGTTTTTGTATTTGGATATAGTACATAAATATAAAGCCATTTTTGTGAATTATATGACGTGACGGTAGAACAGTGGTAGGCCGTTATCAGCAAACTGAACCAATTGCTTTCTATTTGTCTTTCGTTTCATGGAGAAGTTAAAAAAGATTTAATTACAAAAGAACAGGAAAACAATCACGTTCAAATTATTAATCCGCCTACTATTTCCTGCTGGATTGTTTCAACAATATCAACGAAGATTTAAAAGTTCAGACAAAGAAATTAAATGGCTTCAAATTGTAAAACAAGTTTACACCGTAGTTCAACAAGCAGTAAAGGAAAATTATATGGGAAACTACTAAAATTGAATAATTTAACTGACCATCATCTTTTCTTTCAGTTCTAAATTAAGGTTCTATAATGAATATCTTTTGCCGCAATATAAATATGTATCCTCTTAAAAATCATACTACTTGATTTTTTTTATACAAGCATCCACATAAACAGTTTTGCTGCTGCATATATTGCTCTTTACCAGAACAGAGCTGCTTTCTGTAAAAATTTAGTCCACTTAAATTTTCATTAGCCCTTTAACTAATTATAAACCGTTTTACTACGTAAAAAGACCCAGATTGTTTTAATTGCTAGCGAGGCACGTGAAGTGTTAATTTTAATTTAGTTTTAATTAGTTACATTTTGTCTGTATGCCTGTTTCTGCTGTTGTTTTGTTTTTAAGCATAAATTTTAGAGTTAGAAATGTAAGTAAATTTATGATGCGGCTGAGCTATATTTTACTGATTTCACGCTATGAAACACTAATGTTTTGCACAAAAATAAAAATATAAGTGGACAACTGGGACAGCCGCTTATATTATTACTATATATATATATATATATATATATATATATATATATATATAAACTTTTTTTTTGCAAAGTTGTGTAAAACCAGTTTTTCTAGTTTAGTTAAACACTTTGATATCACGATTTCCATATACAGTGTGTCTAACTTAAGAGTGTAACAGCTTAATAATTCTTTTGTTTTTGTCCGATTTAAATCAAACTGATCTCAAAAGATAAAGGTCACCAAGGTCTATTTAAGACCCACAAAATTACTTTCCGTCTTTAAATGCAAGGCCATTTACGATGCTAAATTATATGCATTTTAGGCATTTTAATAAAAAATATTTCTGAATTTATTTTTTGTAACAATATAAACAACAGATTTACTTGACAACTAATATGATATTTACGAAATTGCCTCAGTAGAAACAGAGGAGTCAGAGCATGCTTATCAAAACGAGAAATTTAGGACCGGAAGTTTTTTCATCAAGACCTCATTTTTTTAGAATTTTACTAACCTTCGGATTCAGGGGTTTTGAATGATTTCGAGTTTTGTTAATAAAATTTCTGTATTAACAAATGCCTACTATGATTTATTGATTTTTTTTCACATAATTTAGCATCGTAGATGGCCTTGCATTTAAAGATGGAAAGTGATTTTGTGGTCTTAAATAGACCTTGGTGATCTCCATCTTTTGAAATCAGTATGATTTAAATCGGACAAAAACAAATTAATTATTACTCTGTTACACTCTTAAGTGAGACAAACTTTATATCTAATTTGAGAAATTTTATTTACATTTATTTCAAGAATACAAAAAAGGTACTCACTTTAACTAAGAAACATTAAGGTGAAATTTATTACAGTAATATTATTATTTTTCAGACAACAAATTACACATTATAGATTTAAATAAATAAAATGGCTCAACATTATGTCATTTTGAACGCGAACAAATTTCATCTATTATTGCAAATCTATACTCAATACTGATCCAATGATAATTACTGTTTAAATATTAGTGATATTCAATTATTTATTGGATATTTGATTTGGAGCAACACATATTTATTTGTAATATAATAATGTACATTAGTTATTAGTTTTCAAATTGAAGTGATGGGTATTTCAAGACGATGGAAAAACTATAATAAATAATTGCAGCATATGTAACAGAAATATTGAGATGTAAAGTTTACAGTGCACTATAGCTTGTTGCTACTGAATTTATATAAATTATTTTGTTCAATTTCTTTCACGTTCAGTTGTAGTATAGTAACGCAAAAAAAAATAATTTTTTTTTGTTGAAATAGGCTTAAAATGTCATGAAACTTCGAAACTTTAAATTTGATCGAAAAAAATTTCCTGTTTGTCGGTCGGTCTGTAACTTTTATTTGTGCGCAATTTACTCTAGAACCGTTTATGATATTGACTTGAAATTTGGTTCACTTATGTATTATAACGAGACCTGGAACTAGATTATATTTTGATCTAATTCCGTTGGGGGGTTCGGGGGGTAAATAGGGAGTCCATAAAATTGCAATTTAGGGCATGTACGGAAAGTCAAGGTCTCAAAATTTTTTTTGGCATCAGCCCCCCCCCATATCACCCTCAATACCACCCCCGCACTATTGTGAAAGAGAGTAAAAATTATTAAATGTTAACGGAACGTCTCAAAAAAGTTTTTGCGTTAGCCACCCCCTTTACCACCCCCATTGCCACCCCCATCCTATTATTAAAGGGAGTAAAAAATTAAATTGAGGTTTAGTGCACGTACGAGAACCAAGGGCCTCTAAAATGTATTTTGGCATTAGTTACCTCCTCTACCACCCCCATTGCCACCCCCACCATATTGTTTAAGGGAATAAAAAAATAAATCGGGATTTAGTGCGAATACGAGAACCAAGGACCTTTAAAATTTTCCATCCTCTCCCCCTCATCCCCTCTACCATCCTCATTGCCACCCCACCCCTATTATTAAAGGGAGTAAAATATTATGTTGGAATTTAGTGTGTAAGACTTGGATACAAAATCTGGATGTGGAAGTAGTGATGCCTTGGGCAGCGGTTTTTTTTATACAATTGAGTCTGAAAGCAACATATTATACACCAGGGCCTAAACCTAAAATTTTGCGTCTCAGATCGTAAGAGTACATTTTACGTTCAGTTTAAAAAGGATTTTCAAATATCAAGGAGGTAGAGAAGTTTTTACAGGCTGAGCTGTGACTACTAGCCTAAGACAAGAGAGGAATATCACGCGACGAGATCCGTAAAAGCCGTCTAGTACCATCTTAATACAAATATTTATGTACAACACAACAATTTTAAATTTAATATTCAAAACAAAGAAAAAATTTTGACCAATTAACCAATTACTTTTTCAAAAGTGAGAATAAAAATAGGAAAATAAATATCTATATCATAAATTGCAATAATTGTGTATCTAATGTTAATATGCGAGGTAAAAAAAATATATTCTTATTATAATACTTTATTTTACTTCATGCAAGAAAAATCAGTTCTTTCAATTCAATTTTATATATAAAAAGGTCTAGGGTAATAAAATCTATTTAGCGCTCTAGGGTGACAAAGTAGCATAATGCAATAAAGTATAGATTATGGCGCGATCGTACATAATAGTACATTATACACTAAGGGAGAGAAACGTCTTATTTTTTCTGGGGTGTAATTTGAGGCCCGAGGGCAACAAATACATCGAGGGAAAAATGGCGGTCTCTCCCGAGGTGTATATACTATTTTTTCCACGATCGGGAGTAGATACGTTTATTTCATAAATAAAGAATTATAACATATTGGAGCGAAATTGTGACAGAAGCAAAGCATTTACTCCCTAGGGACGAAATAAGACAATAATTTCCCTAGGGGAGTTTTTATTTCATGCCCAATAGTTAAACAAAATGTAATAAAAACTCCCCTAGAGAAATTATTGTCTTATTTCGTCCCTAGGGAGTAAATGCTTTACTTCTGTCACAATTTTGATGCCATAGAAATCGATTTCTACTCCCGGTCGTGGAAAAAAAATATTATTGCACTGATGCCCAATAAAATGGAAAAATTTGGATGAAACAATTCAGAGCGGGCTGAAATTTTGGGAACGGGCTTATTTTGTGATACTTTTTAACATATCAAAAGTCCTCGCCCATAGGCGCCGGCGGTGGGAGGAAGGGGGAGGGTAGAAAATAGGTAAAAAAATTTACTGTAAAATATGTACACATGAAAAGTAATAAAAATCCGCACAATTTCATTCTTTTTTTAACTTCGTGCGACCTATTGGAGCCAAGACCAACTTTAGGAATAATTATTCTACATTCGCAACTTTTTAGACGTACGAGAATGCAGAGTACGACTGAGTCGCAATGCCAACGGTCGCCTGTGCCTCCGCTGCGCCACATGCCAACGAACCCTTCTTCTTTATGTGTAAATAGTACTACATTCCCTAAAAATATTGGCCCAGTATGAAACGACTCATAAATGCCCACAGAATAACTTCTAATACTTTATAAAGTGAAAAAATGTTATTAAATGTACTTTTTTGTGCTTCACTTCAAAAGTGACGAAAATAGCCTGTTTGTTGAATATTAAAAATCAACCGCATTTTCAATCGTCAGTTCCTTGTCGCTACTTACTGAAAATTATATACAAAAAAGTATTTTTTGTAGGAGATTTTGTAAGCTTTCATTTAGGTTTTATGAAATTTTGTCGTAAAGTCAAAAGAAACGATGATATGTACAAAAAAGAAATTAAAAAATATTATTGGTTCAATTTTTCTGAACAAAAACTGTTTTTAAGAACCTTTTTTTAAAAGAAAATATATCTTTCCAACGACTTATGCTATTTCATTACTTTCATCTATATACAAACTAATAAAAATATGTCAAAACCAATTTTTAAAAAATTGTTATGCACAGTTCTTGCAGAAAAATCTTAATTCATAATAAAAAAATAAATTTTTGCTGATAGCTTTAAACAGTTGTAACACATGAACCATTCGTCGTGTCAAGGTCACTTGGGCTCATTTTACAGATAATTTAATTCTCTTCAAAAAATTCAATCAAAAAATAACTATTTGTCAAAATGCACTTGATAATGACAGTTTCTCATGTTTTTCCCTTTTATCTCCATTTACTCGTTATCAAAACAAGTTTGTACATACACCATCATATTCGAAATTTGATTCTCTTTACCTTTCATTAGATACACTATATGCCTATGATATATCGTTATCGAGTTTTTATCGATTACCATGAAACAAGCGTTTTGATAGCGCGCTATAAAGATGTTTAAAATTCGTATCTCTGCCAATATTGATGGAATGGAAATGAAAAATAAAAGGAAATTGTTCGTAATCGAATTTTCTACAACTTCCATTTGAAATATTTTGCGATCCGAATGACATTTTCGGGATTTTAGCGAAAAACGCCCGCGTTTCTGTTGCGTTGCAAAACTGTAAACATTTCAAAAAAATCTATCTCGGCTCCAATAGGTCGTACGAGGTTGGCATGTGACACAGCGGAGGCCCAGGCGACCGTTGTACGTTGTGACTCAGTCGTACTTTGGCATTTTTGTACGTGTAAAAAATTGCATATGTAGAATAATAAAATAAAATTGTGGGGATTTTTATTACCAATAATTTTCATGTGTAGATATTTTACAGTGAAATTGATACTTTTCGAGTTTTTTTGCGAAAAACCGATTTTTTTTACCTATTTTGAAATTGTAATATGCTCCAAAACACGGCATAAATCCCATAAAGGCATGGATATAACAAATTTGAAGACTGGGTTTTTTAGCTTCGATAATAATAAAGTCTAGGGTCTCTGATGGAACTTCGGGGAGTGCTTGATGATATGATCTTGGATATGGATGCAGTTGTTGCAGCAATTCAATCCAACTTCGGATTATCATAATACTGACTAGTTTTAACAAATATTAGATTTTTTGTTAAATATTTAGCTGAAGGCAGCGAGAAGAATTTGATTCCCTACCATGTCCTTGTGGAACTTTTTAGAGTGCTCATTATTTGTTTTTCTATGTACTTAATTACACACTTTCTTCGGTGCGGTTATTAAATTTGTGTATGTATTCATTTTAAAATTTAACTTTATATTAAAATGTATATATCTATTAATTTTTGTTTATTTCTCAACAGACGGAACAGATGTGAACAGGATGTTTGTGTGAGACCATAACTTAAGTTTATTACATATGGACCGAAATAGAGATCTGTTTTGTTTTTTAAATCATTTGATCCACCGATGATGATAATCTGGTGCGGAAAAGCTCCTGATTTTTTTTATTGACATTATTGCAAATTTAGTAATTTTCTAATTTGTCAACTAATATTGGTTTCATCAGAGAGTGTAGGAATTTTTCTTCGTCTGACAGATTAGTGTGTTTTTACATCTTATCTGCTTTTTGTGTTTCCTCAGCCTTACATTTTGTAGATCTACGTTTCTTTTTGACAGTAATTGCAAAGTTTAGGTTTTGCATTGATAATCCCGTTCAGGTGGAACAATAATGAAAAAAATGCATTTATCTACTAACTGTACTTGTCGTGCAGTGGCTGACGTCAATATTTTTTTAGTTCAACTATATAAACATTTAACTTACTTTTTTCCTACTGTTGTAGGTTCGATCAATTTCTCTTGCCTTTTAGTAGTTTATTTTAAGAACTCCTTATGTTCTGCCTTTATTTTCAGAATATACTTCTTTTTATTATCACTATCTTCGGTTAGCGTTTTTCCAATAAGCTTACTTCGTCATTTTCGCTAAGAGAATAATTGCTCCCTTCACAATAGACAGGTTTATTTTTTTAATCATTTTTAAAATTAATTTTACTTTTTACTTTAGTAAACAGCATTTATGACCAACTCCGAATCATTTTATACACACGTAATGCGGAAATTGCTTATTTTCACAGTACTTAAAAATAGTTTCACTCGAGAACAGCGTGTCCGCTCGACATTCTCATAGAATTAAATTAATTATTTTTCTGAACGAAGTTTTAATCTCGATGCAATATAGTTGAATGCATATTTATTTATAATTTTTTACAATCCATACAATTATTCTCAACAATAAATTCACATTAGTTTTTATAACGAAGTTATTTTCTGTCCCGTGGATGAAATTCTAAATTTAATTGGTGGGTGCACTGGAGAACAGTAACAATTTAAATTTGCGCAGAGCGTATAATGGAGAGCGTTGGCTTGCTTGATATAAATTTAATCATAACTTTTAACCTATGGAAATATAAAACCGTAAATTCAAGCTATTTATCGGTTGAAACAATAATGTGAAAACGTATAAATGCATTTACACCACGATTCTTATTCGGCCATCCATTAACAAATGATTTTAAAATTAAAACCTGAGAATAGTTTAAAGGCTAACCCTATTTTTGTACTAAATTTAAATAATACGATTTGATTTATTGTGATATTATTTTTTAAAGTTTCTACTCTTGATTATTAAAATACATAAAATACGTGATAAAAATTAGACATCAAAATTCAAGAAGAATCAAATGTGAAATCTTTACTCTACAAGGTAGACCCAAATTTTCTATAGTGGATTTCCTTATTACTAGCATTTAAGGACTACATGCGCCATTGTGTTAGAGTATTGGGGATTAAATTGAACTGAACTGAAGTGATTTTACAATGGCCCATCGTGCGAGAATACACCAAAGGTGCGCATCGAGAGCGATGATGAGGATGAGGATATATTTTCAATGGAAGTCCAGATGATCACGAGCGAAGAGAATCAGTTAGAAGATGACATTGATTGACCTATCTGGATCCTCAAAAAGAGGGAGAAAATAATTATATAAAGTAAAACATCACGTGTGAATTAGACCTACTGGGGATGCCAAGTTAAAAAGAACGTAATGTGCAAACGTTTACTTTGACTTTACGAATTTATTATAATTTTTTAGTGAGTAGTGAGAAATAATAAAAATAGAAAAAACATCATCGTCATCGTGGGTCGATGCATTTCCGAGATCTCGAAGCTGACAAAGACAAACGCATATTTCATCTTCCGCTATATAACATCAAAAAACATTTTCCTAAGCTCTCTTTTACAATCACTGAAGTACACCCCAACATACATTTTTAGAAAATTACGTTAATCAGAGAAAGAAAGTAATTATTGGGTGTTTCAATAACTATACTATTCTGGGCTCTCTGATACAGAAAAAGTTTAAAATTATAGATGACATACAAGTTAAATTAATTGAGTAAAAATGTATTTATTAAAAGTAAGGAATATCGCAGATATACGCAGATATGTGAGACATGTAAGTATAAAAATTAATAAATAAAATACATAAATTCATAATAAAAATAATTAGTGAAAATTTGAAGCCAAAAACATTAAATCTTACCTATAAATGCGCGACTTACTTGCACTAACTATACTTTTAGAAAATACAACTGTTTAAGGTACGACCCAATGAAGAACATGAGATAAAATTTAGGTATTCTGTATCGACAGCTTCATCGGCATGTCGCGGACTGAGCCAACCACGTGCTGTGTCAATATTGCCTATGATAAATATTATAATAAGTATATATATAGTGAATGTCTAAGGCAACAACAGCTATACTGAGGCTCTTTGTTTTCATCATCTTCTAACAATTTTACTTAATTAAGAAAATGAAATGTATTATTGATGCCTATTTATTAAGAGCCAGAGTTCCTATTTTTGAAATGATAGTATTAGGTAGATAATCTTCTTTGTCTTATTTGTTACCTCCTACCTTCTAAGTAGATTGAGTGGACAACACTTTTTTAGAGATTTTAATCGAACATAAAGACTTCTGGAAAGAAAGACCAAATGGGTACAATTTTTTTGAAACTATTATTATATTGACAAAAATTATTATTAGACACCAAAAAGAAACAATATTTAAATCATATTGAGAGATCCCATTGAACTCAACAAACCGTTTGTCCGTCTCGTTGCCGATCTTCCCGCTAGGGTCAGACATGTTTTCATCATTCTAATAATACCACGAATCATCTCTAGAACTATCTAAGTAACCAAAAAACAGAACAGAGAAACGCACACGAGGCCGACTGGATGTCACTTTTGAAAGAGATATAATGGAAAATGCAACTGTCGCAACCTAAAATGGGGAACGACTTTGTAAACTAACTAGCAACCGTCATAATTAGCTATGACCTAAATCCAAAAAAACTAGCTGCAGCGTAGTAAAAATTGCACAAAAAGTCAATATAAAGGAACTTTGTAAAAAATGGCCAAAATTGGTTTAAAATTTTTTTTCTTGCGGCATCAAAAAGCTGGCGTCAAGAACTAACTTCTTAAAAAAAAATGATCCGTTTTTGACTTAATAGCATAAAATAGCGGCCAATTCAAATTTTAAATAACAGGATCCAACCATAAAATTGCTTATGGAAGAAGTTCCACTTCAAATCCTATTTTGACTGCATTACTATGTTATCACTTAGCAATACGACGAAACACGATAAAAAAATTTTTCTTCAAAATAACTTTACAGAAAATCGTTATATCATTAGGTGGATCTGAAGTCCTCGTTTGATTACATATGCGTAAAGGAAGGTGAGATATATATTTATCTCTGTTTGATGTGTTACTGCATACTTCTCCTGTACGAAATAATTGTACTAGACAACAATGATGAAAGTCTTGGCTGTAAATTATTAGAATAACGTCACTAATTTCGTGTTTACTGGAATAATGTACACAAACAAATAAATACACATTGCTATTTGTCATCGTAAACAGAACTGACTTGCCTTTAACATTAAATATGTAAATAACCCTTTCATAGCTAGAGATTTTCCAAATGCACAAACGAACAAAAAGACTTTATTAGGGACGTGTAATTTACTAGGTTTCTGCTTCAATTTAACAATTATATGCTGACTACGTTTTGACCTTTTCGGTGATATACATAATTTACAGCTTATTGAAAAATTCTTTGAGCAACAAAATTTTAGAAGAGTCGTATATTAAAAAGAGATTAAAATTGATTGGATAGATTTCTAGAGTTACCTCGTAAAATAGTCGTAAAAATGATTCGCCGACTCATCATAAAAATCCTGACACGTTCAAAAATTCCAGGCGCCGCCTTAACTTACAACTACTATCCTTGATCAACTCGTTGGCTAAGCATTTCAATGTGTCAATAGATGTTTCATCACTGATAGATTTTAGATGAATCCGTGAATAAAAATGAAATGGTCCAGCATGGAATGTCAAGATCAAGAAACAGATTGTTCTTTGACGTTATGTTTAAGAAGTTACCTAGTTAATTACCTAGGGAATGGTATGTATCCTTCATTATGAATTAAACTAGTAATTAGTTTGTTTGAATGTCAGTCCAGGTTCTATTATTAGAATTATTTTATTAGTCTTGCATACAGTTAAAAACTACAGAGGTAGGTCTGTCAAAAGTTTACAAATGCATATGTCTAATGTTAAATGTAAAATTTAATATATCGGATTGTGATTAAAAAGTTGTTTAATTTTTTTTTTCTAAATTAAATATGCCTACTATGATCAAAAGAAATTGGCAAAAATTAGGGATTTATACTAGCAATTGAGAAAGGATTTTTGTTTTATTGAATCTTGTTCGGCATGACCTAAAACCACTCTACCTACCTAAAACCTATCTTCAAATTGAGACATCCAGAACGCCCACAGATTCACTACATCACGGTTGGCTCAATTAATAGAATATTTAAGAGAACTGGAGATGTATCCAAACTTAGAGCCAAAAAATACGTTGCCGATCGTCCATTGGATCAAGTGTAATATTAGATGCTGTTAATGCTGAGCCACGTATTAGTGTCAGAGATCTTGAATGTAGACAGAAATAAAATTTGGAGGTGCCTTAAACATCATAATTTAAAACCATATAATAGATGTTAAAATGCACAAAGTCAGTTTTCGTTGTATTCCTCTTGAAACTTTGTTATTTTATTAGAATGCGCGCTCTGAATGATATTTTAGTTACCGATTACTAGAAACGCAATAAAGTGGTTATAGAAAATACCGGTGGAGGTACCCATTATTAAAACAGAGGAGTTCCGCCGCCTCGTCAGTGTCCAGAGTTATCTGCAGACTGGTTTCGAGCCTTTGACTCTCATCAGTGCAGAGCAGACCAAGACACCATCGATGCTGCGGTCTCCTGATGTTATACACCGCAAGTAATGCCGTGTCAGTATCTTGCAAATCATACAAATAGGTCCTTCCAACGGCATCTATTACAAACACTTTAAAAAGCCTCGACTAAGATAAATGTGACAAATAAAGTCAACTAGAGGAACGATAGATGTAAAAATGAACAAAGCCAGTTTTTGTCGTATTCCTCTTGAAACCTAATCATTTTATTAGGATATGCGCTCTGAATTGTATTTTAGTGACCAATTACTAGAAACGCAATAAATTGTTTATAGCAGATACGAGCTTTTGGCTCACATCAGTGCAGAGCAGACCAAGGCACACGCTCTGTTACAAGACTGTAAATACCTTAAAACTAAAACCTTAAACTAATCGAGCTAGAGACTTAATGTTCATTTTGCAAAATATCTAATTATATATATGACCTTTCAAGTCCTTGATTAATATTAATAACACTTGATCTCACTATTTTAGTAAAGTTTTCATTTAACCACAGACCACCCGGTGACTGCTACTTTTTATTTTCAAAGACTTTTGACTTGCCTTGTCAAAATTTATTCTTCACAGAACAGTGCTTCTTCTTTATAGTTTATTTACTTCTTCTTTCCAGTTTATTTATTTCCTTTTTATTCTTCCACAAGGTTGTGGAATGTCTTCTTACTTTATAATTTCTTTATTCAAAATTCAATTACATTTCCCAATTTTATTTTTTTATCTCTCTTCCTTCGAAAATTTCATTATTCTTCATCATCTTGGTTACGCATTTTATTTTTAACTGGCCTCCTTTCAAAATGTATTTTTACTGATAGAGTTGCAGACAAATCCTTCTTTTACTCTTATAACTATCGTATATACATATACTACTACTTATTTGTCTACTTACAAATGCTAATTCTAATGTTATTATAGCATGTGTTAAAATCTCTTAAACTCCCTTATTGTATGAAAATTTTACAAGAAACCTAAAATAAGTCAAGTCATGATATGGGCATATGAATGTTTATAAATTAGCAATAATTCTATATTTATGGGTTATTTGGTATCTGTCAGATTCATTTTGTCGATTCCTCACTATAGTCCCGATATAGGTATTTTATTTACAAATTTTATATTTAATTTTGAGAATTAATTTCTTAATCGAAATTTTAAATAAATGGCTGATAGTAAATATGCTAATAATATGTATACATGTATGTATTTATAAGTTTGAAATGTTCTACATGGTCACGGTTAGATGATTTTAATCATCTTGGGATCATTTGTTTCCAGTTTATTTACATGATCATCCCTTCTAGAAATTTCATTTATTTGTATCTATTCAAATTTTATTAATTTGTATACATGTAAAATCTTGTCGTGTAATAAACAATTATTTATTTATTATTTTATTATTTATTTGTACAACCTATACCAACGAAAATCTAGGGTCCGACAACAGTGCGTTGGTCCTCCATAACTCTTAAAACAAACAAGTTATGAGTTTCGTTCAACTATAGTTCTCAACTATAAATGAAGGGGCACTCCAGAAAAATAAATTCTAATATACAAGGTGTCACAAGTATTTTTGGCACCATAGAGGTAAGTTTTTTTAAATTGAACACCCTATACATTTTTACACACACATATTGATTTCTGAAAAATAGTCCCGACAGGAAAACGCCCTCACCTAAAGGATCCGGACCTAGCGTAAGGTTGTCTCCTTAAACAGAACTACGCATCAAAACTGAAGAAGATTTTCAGTCGCCCATCGAGAAGTTCAGTAGCTCTTGTTCAATATGACTAGAGAAACCAAATGTTGAATAGAGAAATGTTCTCATTACCATTTTCTATAGAGTTTAAACAAGAAACCGTTTTGGTACTGAACTAAAAATATAAACAAGAACTCTTCTGCTAGTATTAACTGTCACTGAACCATTTCACAAATTGACTACTTAATGCAACTGCTTCAGATTTTGTTTTTACTGGGCTTAGCATAGAACGATACATAGAACTATGCTAAGCCCAGTCAGGCTATTTATTTTTTGATTGCAACAGACACTGAACCACTGGATGGCGCCTGCTGACTATTTTACATATCGCTATCCCAAAGATAACGAAATGTACTAAATAGTCAAGTGATCCTCGTGCCGGTCGTCACATGCCTACCTTGTACTGACGAGAGCCAACAGCTCGAAACTGAGTCTCTAAGTGGTGTGTGGCGACTGGCACGAGAGCTCCTTTAAGTAGGATCAGTCTTTCGGCTGGTGTTTGTTGCAATCGAAGCATTAGCGATTTGATGGTAATATGCAAATATTACACTTAACGCGCCAGGCTTGTAACTTTCAGCGCTCGGCGGGGCACATAGCCCGGAGAGTAGCTGTCGGTTGCAGTCGGGTTACGTTCCTTATAGCAAAATAAGGATTTTATAGAGGAGTTTGCCACTAAAAATATTATGTTTTAAGACAGACAGATAGGATTTTTTTCGCTCACATTTAAAATCTCGACGTTTCATGACATTTTAAGCCTATTTCAACAAAAATATATATATATTATTTTTTTGCGTTACTAATATTGTACAACAGACTAGATTATGTTCTTACTTATTTTGGCAATCTATAACTGAATGTGACGTCCAAATTAACTCATCACATCCCGATATTCTTTAATTGCAAAAATTACCCAGCACGTATAATTTTGAACTATTTTGGACGGTTTTCTGGGTGCGTTCATGGGTTTCAATCGCACCGGCTCCTTCGCCATTTGTTAGAAAATAGTATATCTAACGAATTTTATCACTTTTAGCGAAAATTAAATTCTATTCATAAGTTTTGAATTGGTAGACTAATGAGAGATGCCACAATGTTTTTTTTTTATAATGAAGAATTATTGCAAAGTCATCCACTAATTATTCAAGAAATCTAGAAAATCGTGAAAATTTAGACATATCGCTCACTTCACCATATGGAAAAATGCCATATTGAGTTTTTCTTGTACCAAAATAATGAGTAACATGTCGCGCATACCCCTTAAGTAGCATATAAAAATTCCAAATGGTTTAGTAACTACAGTGCGTAGTTCCCCAGTGAACATATTCATATACGTCCGTTATCCATACAATATCGGTGTGAATTTAAGGGCAGACAAACAATACGAAAATGATACAAAAATTCGTATAGCAATAAGTGAATATGTTAATTTATTTCCAAAAATAGAGTCCCACTATTGTAGATAGATTATACACGTACAACACATAGGAAAAATTACGTTCCATTATCCACTCCAATTATCGTACTCGTAAACACTACATATATATTTAAATAACAAGAAGAGAAACATAAATGAAGTAAGTCGAACAGAAATGATTCTTAAGAAAAACTAAACTAATGGAATAAGCAATCTTAATTACGAAAACAATGTAAAATATTACTTTATAAATTTTTTGAATAATTCACACAAAGGGAATTTTATATAAATTTATAAATTCCTTCAACCAGTTTATTATATCTAAATTTCATCTTTTGGGAAAACTAATCTTTTTAATTTGAATTAATGTACAGACCATCAAAGGACTTTACTGGAATGCTTGGTATTTTGGTCACAAATTGTATTTCAAAGAGAGAACGCAGTAAATTCTAAAATGCTGAAAAGCCCCAGCTAGCTCATCTTGAAAGTTTTCGAGGCTTAACTCAGACCGACTCCATCATAATTTTTTGCCAGTCTGACCCAACCGCATATCTGACCACCTCTTCAGACCCTACAGTCGCGTTGGGTTACAATGAAACGTAATAATATTGTGCTTAGATTCCTCTCACTTATTTGAATAGCAGCCTGGTAGTGCGCATTAAAAGTCATTAGCATTCAAAGGCTCAGATCTACTAGAATGCAAATAGGATGGACGTGCAATTTTTTATAATAATTTTGAAGTTTGGATTTTCCTAATTATATGTCCAGAAATTTAAACGGTGCTGCTAATTCTAGATTGTATAGTGATTAAAATTATCAAACATTTTTAAACTATATTGCCAAAGAAAATTTATTTGAGGTATACGGCACAACAACTTTGGGTGAAGTTTTTAAAACCTGTACAGACAAAGTCTTATATAAATATAAATTTTACTTTTAAAATAAAGTTATCATACAAAGTTATGACATATACTGCACAGATACTTAACTATTATAAATGATACAAAAAAAATATACAAAAAAGTTATTAAAGCAGCAAAAAATGTAATTTCATAACTCCTCTAATAATAAATCTAAAGCGGTTTGGTATATTATTAATTCTGAGCTAAGTAACAGGAACAATAAATCTGAGTGTATCACGGAAATTAAAATGGAAAATAAGGCAATGAAAAACATTGTTGAAATTTGCAATCACATGCACGAACATATCACAGAAATTTTTAATAAGTTAGCTAAAAACTTTATTGGTAGTAAGCCAATCAGAAGACAAGCAACAATTTTTAAAAACTATCCAACTATATTTATGAATTTGTATGACAATTTGTGCAAAAACTACAAATGTTTCGGTTTATCGAATTTTAATAAGGCTATTGAGCTGAACATAAATTACTTATCGCAAAATTATGTAAATAATGAATCAGAAGGAAACTAAGTGAGTGGTTGGTGTCATATCGGTCTAAAAGAGTATAGGTTGTAGAAAAAAATGACATGTCTTACACTTTAGGTGTAGCTTATGACGTACCACAGGGTTGAGTATTAGGACCACTATTATTTCTACATTTTGTGAATGACTTTCCAAGTGTTGTGGATGTAACTTAGTAATAATAATTCATGCACTTAACAATGCATATCCAACAAAAGATTTAAAGTTTTATTAAAAAATTCAATAATGAATTAATTAATTTAGATATTACTGTGTAAAAGACTTTTATCTAGGTATATGTTCTGCGTTGTATAGATTAAAGCAGATTACTAATCAAAGTGGATAACTGTTATATTATTATGTACAGTTTTATTCCAAGTTAACATATGATATTAACTTTTGTTCTCTCATTACAGTGAATGGGTTTTTATTTATTTTTTTATTTAGTTATAATACCCAACAGACCGAGGTCCATTTACAGGATAAGGTTAGAACAAAACCACATAATGATAAACACCTAGCATTAAATAATTATAATTGTTTAATACTGTGAATGTTTGTGTTGAAAATATATATTATAGTATTGACATTATTGTAATTAGAAAACATTTGAAATAACGGGGATTTCCGGTAGCAGTGGACTTTATACTTCTAATTGCATTATAATCATTGTCAGCATCAACAAGACTGAAAGCGAATGATAAATTGTCATTAAGTTTTGTGCCAGCACAGAAGTCTATAGCTCTATTGCAGTTATCATTCTTACAAAAGACGCTAAGAAAAAAATTATTAATATCTGCTGCATTTTGTAAATTAGGAGGCACAGTATTCTCGCGTTTAAATCATATATTTAGTTGTTGTAACCGTTTCCGGAATTCGCGATTTGAAGTTTGATTTTGTAAAGAACTTAAGTACGCGGCTTCTTTTCTCCGCACTGATGCTAGGACGAAATTACGTATTGTTTTATAAGTATCCCAGTTTTCCTGTGTTTTGTTTTTGTTGTAAACAGATAGTGCCCTGTTTTTCTTTTATAATTAACTTTTCCACCTAATCTAATCTAACTTAACCTAGATTGTATTTCTTTTGTATCATTGTTACATTCTCGAGTGCCGAGACATCTCTAGGCAAACTAAGGCCTTCACTTACCATTTACTAAAACTAATATTCCTTTGAAGTCGCTACTATATACGATCAACGTTAACCTAACCCTCGGCTCAATGGCTCAATGATTATGTGATATGCTTGCAACCAAGGAGTCCCGGGTTCGAATCCTAGCTAGGGTATGGATGTTTAGTGGTGCTTTTCATATGTTACCGGGTCGATGGCAATGGACTAGACGAGGTTGTGTGAGAGACAACACGGCTAGTTGCTGTACCACTCTTAAGTTCGAGTCTCAGTTGCGGCAGATGGCAAGGTGGTAAAAAATAATAAATAAATATATAAACACCACAGAAATTATACAACAATTTCCACCGGCAGTGCCAGTGCCGGAGCTAGAATTCGAACCCGGTGGGGCGCGACAGCCGTGTGATAAATCGCGATTGCCACCTCGCGCCTTAACCCACGCGGCTATCGTTGTATAATTGTCTATGTATATGTGTCTGGGTTGAATGGTAGAATAGCTAATGCTAAACTAAGCCAAGACATTAATCTAAATAAAGCGATAAAATAAAAAAATTAAAAATGAATCAAGCTTAAATAAATATTAATAAAGCGGCTTGTTATTTGTTCTTTTTGTGTTTTCAAAACAATGTACACACACAAATATATTAGAGAATGGTTAACGAACCCTTGTTCTTTTTACCAAATTGGTTTTACCAAATTCTAGACAATATTTCGCTGGCACCCGTGCACTTAGCTTTATACCTACGTAACTGTTATCGTCTGTTTAATTTTCCTTTACCTTTGCTGTCGTGGAAAAAGTTTTTTGAAATAATCTTTATTTAGTCTGGCTCTTATCTTTAACGCAAAAATAAATAAACAGTGAATGCTGCACGCATTAATTTTATCAACGAAAACTAAGCTTTACTACATCTGCGCGTTCATTAGAAGTCAAAGTGAACCGTAAAAGGAAAGAAGGTCCCCTAGGTTTAAGCAGGCACGATCTCTCGAGGAATAAATGTTAACCGTTTGACTTGAAAGCACTTTGGGATATGGAATACTGTTCGCATAACAATTATTTAAATTGCGAATGTTTACAATCAGAGATACAGAAACTGACAAAAATTACATTTATACAAGACGTAATGTATTCACATTAGATCAGTACAATATCACTTTTATATTTATATTCACTAAACTCAATATTATATACTATATAGTGTTGTATCATAGAATACTCAAAGGCTTTTGATAATGTGAGATAGGACAATCTTTGGAGATATTTTTGGAGACAGGAGGAGCACCTCGACATAAAGTTGTCAACGGCATCAGAGAAGCCTGTACTCTTTCACCAATCCTTTTTAACATTCACTGTGAATGTCAAAGAACCCACCTAAACTTATCGAATATCATCTTGCTTGAAGCCAGCAAAAATATTTCCTTAAAAGGGATTTTGCGGAACTGTAACTAAATCCTAAAATATTTTGCATGAACCGCGTTCGTCATATAGAAATATCGTCGGAAGATATTTTTGGAAGTACTATGAAAGTTTTCGAGATATTGTTAAAGAATGTAAGGAGTGTAATTTTAGAAAGTATACTAAATGTCGCTGCACAAGGGCTGCACTTGGGAAATTTCAAAAATGAAACTCTTTTTACGAATCCACGTTGTGTAGCACTGCATCTCATGCGTTATGTTACATATAAGGACGAGTTAAATTCTCTAGTTAAAATTTTTTGTGGAATTTGGCGTGAAAGGCAAAAATCGTCGAGGGTGTATTTTCATTATTAGCAGTCGATTTTAGCGTATTTGCCCTAAATCAGTTCCTCAGTGAAGTCTGTATCCGCTCATGATCAGAGATAGCAGACTTAACGGACAAAATAAAAAACTGTTGCGCACAATGGTGGTTAGGAGACTTATACGCACTCTGCAACGACATAACTCCGATAGCGGATTATGTCCAGCAGATCTCTCAAAACTTCTACTCTTTCAAGCTTCAACAATAGCTCGCTAACAAGACACATAACTCAAATTAGACAGCATAATGACCCATTTCGGATCAAACACCTCTTACCGACGTTACCAATTTTCCGGCAACCTCTGTAGTCAAATTTCACCAACAGTAACTTCCGCTCACCCTATTCACCTTTACTGATATTTCATACCTTTCGTATCTTTAAATCTATTCTGTTCCACTCTTCTTTTCTGTCTGTAACCTTTTTGTTACGTTTGTTTTTCTCGCTTTCTTTTTGTACATTTTGTCTCTAAATCCATTTTTCATCGTAAATATTTTTAAAAAATCAAAACCTTGTAGAATCAAATTTTTTTAAAATCAAAGTTTAGGCCAGCCTTTGCACAGACCAGAATTTATACACCTCGCGGAAGGCTCCTCGTTTGGATTGAGGTGCCTGCGTCAGCTGCGAAATTTGAAAAAATTGAAAAGTGAAAAAGTTTTTTAAAAATGTGTAGTGTTAAGTTTTGTTATATCTTTTATTTTAGATATAAGCAGTTTTAGTACCTTTTTTTAATCAGTTTGTATCAGAAGGAATTTAAGTTAACGCGGTGGTAGCACGGTCGGTCCCGGGATGGGTTCTGGGGAGGTACCTGTTATATTATAGCGTGAATAAAGTTATATTGATTGATTGGTTCCTCGGCGACTAGGTGGCAAAAAATTTCATTACCATGTACTCGCATGTGCTTGGGACCGCCTTGTCTGAACGTATGAATATATAACTGCCACATTATTATTCAAAGTAGTTGCGATTCAAGTATTTTTAAGTTCTGACGAGCGTCCGAAATTATTATTGTAATATTACAAAATACGTAAATAGACAGGTAAGCAAAAGCCTACTTATTCATAAATATTGAATTTTACATTGAATCTTTTTGCGTAATCGTTTGCTATAAACTAAACATTGGATGGTAGTTGGAGACATTGTCTAGTCGTTCCGTTCCTCACTGTGTGTTGTATACGGGCCGGACTATTGTTATCATACACATTTCTTGAGATTTTGTAAAAACATATTTCTTGAAAAGACCAATATATATTTTTGAACTTTAATATCTTTTTCTTGTGTTTCAAAATTCCCTTTCAGGTTAATTACGAGAGTGTTAGTATTTACAGTGTTAGACTTAAGACAGTGCCACGACGTCCAATTGATACCATCAGTGACAGCAGTAAAGCAAACGAAACAGAAAGTATAGATGTTTGTATTTTTCGTCGTTTCGAACCCTTCAGGTGAACATTTTAATATCCACTTTACGAAGGCTAATAAAAGTCCTTCAGACACGAAACTACAACAACAATAATATTTCTTTCGTAACTACAACAAAAAATGCCGCACGGGGAATAATTCTTGCAGCTACAATGAACGACGTCCCACGGGGTGCGATTTTTGCAACTGCAACACTCCCTCGGGATGTAATTTTTGCAACGATATTGAAAGGTGTCTCACGGAGCGCCTAAATTGTGTAACTGCAACGAAATTTGCTACAATGGGGTGTAATGCCCGAAACGTAATGCACAAAGTGAGAATTTTAGCAACTTTCTGGACGGACAGGGAAGAGTTCGTGAAGGAAAATTTTTCACGGCTGACATTTTTTTTTTAAGTATACCATTTTTCAAACTTAGCAGTTGTTTTTGGCAGTATACATGTTTTCCGTCGTAATTGCCTACATGTAGTTCCTCAGTGATTCGCAAGACATGTCGCTATATTACCATATACATAGTGCATGGGACCGCCTTGCCTAAACTTTTATGAATTTAAAACAATATTCTAATCTGTTGCACTTCAAACATCTTTCGATAACAGTGCCCGAAATTACCTATGATATTTTACAAATACGTATAAAGAGAGGCAAGATAAAAGCCTACAAAGTCGCAAATATTAACTTTTCAGTTGAATCTTTTTGATGTCGGTTGATTGCTATAACGTAAACCATTGGATGGTAGTTTGAGACTGCATTGTCCAAGTCGTCCCCAACCAGGTGACCGTCCTTCAGACACCCAAATCATGGATCGTTCACATGAACATGTATTGTGATATATGCTACAGGACTAACAATGTGAAGTAGCTATAGAAGGGACCAAGATTTCCAATAAGTTTGCAGGTAATGCAGCATATGTATACGACCTCATGCACCTTCTTAACAACCTTCAATCGATGTCTATGGTTTAAACATAAATTACAACATGAAAATTATTACTGTAGATCGATCAAATGAAAACATGTTAAGTGTGATGAGCGTTAGGGCACAAACATAGGGAGCCTTGCACCAAACACGCATCAAGTTTCGACAGAAACAGAGACTTCGTTCTACGAACGAACATGTCAGATATGGAATTTTCTATCGGCAATGTTTAGTTTTATCTCATAAATTCAGGCCAACTGGTCATAAGAACACATATTGCAATATATTATTCGCTGCTGAGTCGAAACTTTAGGTGTGCTTTGTGCGAGACTTCACTATGTTCTTACCCTTAAGACTACAGACAGAAGGCCCTAAATCGTAAAGGCTCATTAGCCTGACATCATTTCTGTTTAAAGGCCTGGAAAAAGTACTAGATGGATATATCAGCAAAAATATCCTAAGCATTTACCCTCCTTAACATTCACCAGCATGCCTACTAGCTAGACAAATCAATAGAACTGCCACTTAATAATCTAGTCAGGAAAATCCCTCAATCCCTTCAGGGAAAGGAGACTGCAGTGGTTGCTTTTCTCGACATTTAAGGAGCACTCAATAATGCACTGCCCGATTTCTTATGTGTATACAGCAGCAGCTGGAATCAAGCCAACCATAACTGACTGGATTCGAGCTATGCTGGGAACAGAATCATCATGACAACCTTATGGGGGAAACAGTGAGCTTGGGTGCCAGAGGAAGGTGCTTATAAGATGGGGTTCTCTTTCCTCTTCTGTGGTTACTAATTGTGGAAGACCTGCTGGCCATTCCAACCCTGGGGGAAATTGAAATTCAAGCGTATACGAACGATCTAGTCAATTAGTTAGTAGACATTTTGAAGAATTACTTTTTCTTATTCTTCAAGAGGTACTAAATGCAGTGCACAGGATACAGGTGTGTGTTAACCCCCACGCAATTTCTGTGGAAACTTGAGGAGAGGCTTGGCAGGAGGCTCCATTATGCTATTACCCTTAGGTAGTAAATAAGATAGCGTATCTTGGGAGGCACCTTAGCAAAAGGAACGGGGATGGAGAAACGCAAGCTTCATATTCATCTTATACAGGTAGGAATATAGGTAGCTTATGATTTGGGATCTAGTTTTGTTTATATTGCTTTACACCGCTGAGATATGCACCGGAGGCAAACAGATGGTGTACCTATTTTTGCTTTCGCATTATACCTAGGTGCAGAAAAGTTTGTCACGAATAACTAAATTTGCTGGTTTATTGAAGGGAGAGTTGTAATGAAAAGTAACAATATAAAATGTGAAACTCAACGTTTAGAATTTGTAAATATGTCGATCTCTTGTGTATAATATGAGAATGATAGCCATTGAAAACTTACTAATCCCGAAGCAATAAGCGTTAGATAGTTTTCAGCATAGTTCAAATCGCAAATATTGCCATTCACATCATCAATTTATGTGCTCATCAATGACGAGGTTTTTCTATCTTTATGAATACAAAGCGAATAGAATAGTACAATCAAATAGTACTTTGATCTGGAAAAAATTGCACACACGAATTTGTCATGCTCAACGTTATCAGAACCACTTAAAAGGTCTAAAACCAAAAAGGGGATGCTTTAGCCGCCATCTTGAATTTTTTTTAAATCGTTTTATCTCGTGTTCTATTGGCCGCACGGAAAAAGTTATTAAACAAAAAATGTTGTAAATATAATTCTACATATTTTCGATAATTGCCACGATGCCGAGAAGTTAATATTTCGAGCGGTAGAGGGCACCGAAGTTATTACCAAAAAACAGGTTTTTTCAAAATTAAACTGGAAATCTGAAATCTATGGAATTGCTTGTTGACTAAAAGTAACTATGAAATGTATCAACAATACGTTAATAAAGAATCTTGGTACAATGCATACAGTGCTCAAACGATAAATGATGGTTTTAGGGAATTTCTCGGTAATCTAATATATTATGGTGATATATGCCTTCCTTTTACTAATATTAGAATAAATAACAAGAAATGTTGGGTAACGTCGGGTATCAGAACCTAATCTAAAAAGCTTAAACTTTTCCATAAATTAATGATAACAACCAAAAGTATCGAAAATAAAAATAAATACCGATCTTATAAAAAAATTTATGACAAAATATTAAAAAGAGCCAAGCGAATGCATTATGATAAATTCTATGACAGAGCTACTAATAAATCAAAAGCTGCCTGGACCATTACTAATGAAGACCTCGGTAATCAATTAAGTAAATCGAACTTTACATATTAATTAAAAATTAATGACCAAATAATAAATAGGCCACAAGTAGTTGCTAACGTCATTTTGTGAATCTGCCAAGAAATCTCTCTGCAAAATTTAGTAATCTAAATGTTAATAATGTAGAAATTAAAAAGGAATACCCAACTATATTCATTGAACCAGCTACAAAGTCTGAGGTATTTAATATTTTATGGACTTAAAAAAATCAAATTCATTTGGTATCGATAATGTTAGTGCTAGCATGTTGATATCAGTTGTACATTATATTCCTTTAACATTATATTCCATTAAGTCCTTTAACTCATTTAATAAACTGGTCATTATCTGAAGGAGTGTTTCCAGAAGACTTAAAGATCGCTAAATTAATTGCACTACATAAAAAAGGAGATCCGTTAAACATCGACAACTACCAACATATTTCACTTCTGTCACCCGTTTCAAAACTTTTAGAAAGAATTTTGTACAATAGAATCATTAATTTTTGTACAAAATTTGAGATTCTGTGTAATGAACAACATGGTTTTCGAAAGGCAGATCGACTCAGACTGGCATACTTAACTTCCTCAGTGAACTTTACACAAATTTAGATAAAAATACGAAATGCTTTGGTATTTTTGTGGATTTGAGTAAGGCATTTGATCTTGTAAATCATGCTTTGCTGTTAGAGAAATTAAGGAAGTATGGTCTTCGTGGTAAGTTGGGTGGCTGGTTAGAGTCGTATTTGTCTAATCGTCAACAAATCGTTGAAATAGATCATAGTAAGACATCTAAGTTGTCCATATAATGTGGTGTCCTCCAAGGATGAATTCTGAGGCCAATGCTTTTTGTACTATTTATTAATGATTTACTAAACATTGTTAGCGAATGCTATTTAATTATGTTTGCTAATGACAATTCCCTATTGATTACAAAAGGTAACCACTTAGGTTTAGTACAAAATAGCCAAGAAAAAATTAATACCTTCGTATCCAAATTTAATAGTGATAAATTATTGCTAAATGAAAGTAAAACGGTATTCATTAATTTTGCCCCTGGGAGTCTGAATTATAAGGAAAATTTTTTATTTAGAATAAATGGTCAATCTCTACAACAGGTCAAATCAACAAATTTCTTAGGTATGCATATTGATAATGGGCTTAATTGGGAATGTCATATTAACGACTTATGCAAAAAAATGTCTCCTGCATGCTTTGCGCTGTACAGACTGCGAACTGTCACAAATAGAAATATATTGCTATCGTATTATTATGCAAAATTCTATTGAAGATTGTTTACGGAATAATATTTTGGGGCGGTTCACATTATTCTGATAGAGTTTTTAGGATGCAGAAAAAAGCAGTACGGAATATGGTAGGAGTAAAGAGGCGAACATAATGCAGAAGATATTTTAGAGAATTAAAAATATTACCGCTCGCTTGTTTGTATATAATGGAAATTGTTATGCTTGTTAAATTTAATCCCGATAAATTTCTGAGAAATAACTATAACTGTCATTATGACACTAAAGGTTAGAATACTTTACTAACACCTGCTCACTCGTTATTACTCTATGAAAAGAGTCCCTATTACATGGGCATAAAACTGTACAATAAGCTTCCTGACCGCCTAAAACAGATTAACGGTAGAGTTAAATTTAAAAAAGAGCTACATACCTTACTATTGAAACATATTTTTTATAATGTGGGAGAATTTTTAGAATTTGTGTTTTAGTGTATCTGAAATCTTAGTTTAAATAACAAATGTCTAACGTTATAAACAATATTTATGAATAAATGTTTGTGCTTTTGTGAGTTAAATGATTAAATCAAATATTGCAATGTATTTTTTTCCATGATTTAATTTGTGCTGTACGAATGTAAGCATTTAATTTAGGTTTCTACCAAAATTAGTTTGTAAGTTTCTTGATGAGTCCGATACCTTTGTGTTTATACTGGTCGAATGAACAATAAAGATATGACTTGTATGTATGGCTAATATTTTTACCTAAACAGCCGGTAAGTTGAATTTCACAACACCGCTTTCATAAAACTGTTTTTTAGCAACTTCTGCGCCCTCTACCGCTCAAAATATTAACTTCTCGGCATCGCGGCAATAACCGAAAATATTGAGAATTTTATTTACAACATTTTTTGTCCAATAACTTTTTCCGTGCGGCCAATAGAACACGAGACAAAAGATTCAAACATTTTTCAAGATGGCGGCTGAAGCAAAAGGAGGACAGGCCATCTTTTTGGTTTTAGACCTTTTAAGTTCTGATAACATTGAACATGATAAACTCTAGGATGTAAATTGCTGAAATTCACATGAATGAATTCACATTTTTAAGGTCAAAAAGGAAATTTACTCAACCATAAAATTTCCTCTGGAAAATTGTCGCTGAAAGAGGAAAGTTATATTAAAATACAATGCAATTAGAACACCCCGTAGCATTCCATAACGAATATATTTTATATACTGTCTCAAATAAATTTAATATTGCCGTAAATTTCAATTTCATTAAGCAACATGCGCTCACTGGGACCTATTTGCAATGCAGAGATAACTTTTTTAACTAATAAATTAAAATTACTTATGCGTGGCCTTAAAAGATATATAACAAAATAAAATATTGCCTACTCCTCGGAAAATCTTAATCTTGAAGGTTACATTTTGGAGGTACTTTAAAGTAGTCTCATTTGTTACAAAACTTGTCGCAATCTCGGAAAGAAATTTATCACGCCAATGTAATTATTTGTGATGTTTTACAACTCTTAATAAATTTTACCTCGGAATTTTTGAGTAGAAGTCTTAGTGTTTGTAGCAAAGTAATTAGTTTTGCAAGAAAGCCCTTTATGTCGAGGTAGAGACGAGCTATTATGTCAACCTTTAATAGTATTAGAGTAATGTATTTTTCTAATTCTATAGCGTAATTACTAGAATGCTGACTGATAATGTAATACAATTATAATAGGAGAAACAATTGCTTTAGGAAAGACGATTATAATTGGCTTTAAACTCGGCTTGAATTACTTTCAAGTTATTCAGCTATTCTTTGTAGTATATTTGTGACGGAAACTGGTTATACGTACTTCATTCTGTGCGATCTAAAAAGTAAAATTGCCACAAAATTTAAAATAAGATTAAAATGTAATATTAATGGAGAACTTTAATTAACAGGAAAGAAAAAAAATAGGAAAGAATATTTTTAATTAACAGGTTCTCCGCAAAACCCAGCTTTATTTTAAATTACTACAGTAAACGAAGCTCAAAATAGCAGCCAAATGAGAAAATTTTGGATAGTGTGGGATATTTGGACCCTTTATGTAAAAATATGCTCTGATCACGGGAAAAATACTTAAAAAATTCCAAACATGTTGCAACATGTTCTTATACAGGGTTACTGGTAATTCGATACATTCCTTTGGAGATGTGATGGGGCAAGATCTAAGAAGTAAATTTAGCCCTAACATATATTATGCAAAACTCAATAGTTTTTGAGATATTTAATCTTTTTTGTTTTTCTCAAAAAGTAGATCTTAATGTCCTAAAAGTTAATTTTCGAAAAACCTATTTGACATTTTTAAATTTTTTCTTACTGGATTACTTGTCCAACATTATAGATATCCGTTTGGAATGAAAAATATCTGGAAACATTTCGGTCATGTGTACATCTGAAATAAAAACTTTAAAAATTTTTTTTTTTACATCAGCTATGAAATTTACCTATTAGGTTTTTTCAAAAACATATTAACGTAACACGCGTATAAATTATTATAAAAACTGCCTTATTTCAATAGCTATCTAACAAGGTACAAATGTTCAATGTACCCTTAATAGTTCTAAGAAAATACTAGTAAAAATAACACAAGTAGTACGAATTTTATTTTTAGATAAACAGTAAAAAACATTTTAAAAGTAGAGTTTAATTCTTCATTAATTTCAAAGTTGTACTTTATTTTTTATATGTCTTGCTCAAAATGGGAGCCCCTATTCCGTATACAGACACGGCAGCGTCTTCTTATTTCCGTTCTTGTTACTCTGGTTGTCAGATTATGCCTTATGTGTTGGGCAGCATCGACTATCCTTTGTCTAAGGTTTTCTATAGTATTGACTGGTGTGGCATAGACCATCTCCTTCATATGACCCCATACGTAATAATCAAGGGGTGTTAAGTCAGGGCTTCGCGCTGGCCAAGGTATTGGGCCGCTCTTCCAATCCAACGGTTAGGGAAACGTTGATCAAGTAACTGTCGTACTGTCAGCCGATAATGTGCTGGACAACCGTCGTTCTGAAACATCATTCGCTGTCTGACGGCGAGAGGAACATCTTCTAAAATCACCGCCAGATCATTTCTTAAAAAATGTTCATAGATTTCCCCGTTTAAATTTTGAGGAAGAAAGTGTGGCCCTACTAAATAGCGGCCAATGACTCCCATCCACACATTAATAGAAAACTTCATTTGGAAACTAGTTTCACGTGTTAACTTGGGATTTTCCTCTGCCCAATAATGTAGGTTGTGGAAATTTATTATACCCTCGCGATTAAATTTCGACTCGTCCGTCCATAAAATACTTGTTAAAAAATTTGCACTTTCTGCATCTGAATTTAACATAAAGCGGCAGAATTCCACTCTCCTTCCAGGATCACCTTCCTCCAAGACTTAGACAGGGGTATAGTGGTAAGGATGGCATCCAACTCTACGTATCGTAGACCAAACTTTGCATTGTGACGCTCCGGTTAGTCTTGCGATTTTATTAGTTGAAATAGTTGGGTCTTCCTCAAAATACCTCAATATTTCTTCCTCATCATCTGGTTCATAAACGGGAGGAGCACCAGCGTCACTTCTTCTACATTTCACGGAGCCAGTTTCAGTGATATTTCGATATGCCGTACTGAATACACGTGCATTTGTTAAGCGGCGGTTAGGGTACCAAAGACCATATTCTCGGCGAGCTTCAGCAGCTGTACCGGAATGGCTTTTATCCGGGTTTTTTGTTTTGAAGGTATGTTTCGGAAAGAATATTTGTTTGGATTGTAAAAATAATTTATTCCTCTGGACCCACAAGTAAATGTATAATATCTCAAAATAAAATAGAACAATGGCTAACACATTTACAGTTATAACTCGAATAACAAATAAGGTAAATTACGACATAGGACTAATAATATAATCTAACATTTCCATATACAGTAAATTACAAACAATATATAAAAAACTAAGAACTCACCTAATACCAGGGATTACTGATTTTATTGTTAACAACAATATAGCAATAATTAGCCCAAGAGGTTATTAGAATTATACAACTTTAGCAGCACGCCTCGATCTTTGATAAATTCGGTTTTTACATAGGACACAAAAACTATTCGAAAAAGAAATTCCTTACAATGATACATCTAGCTCCATCTAATAACGTACCCGAATTTCACTAGACAGCTGGGAAGATCGCATTAACCGAGACTTTAATAATTTAAAATATAATGGAGTCTAAATTCCGCTACACAGCGTTGCCGCCACAGTATCCATAGACAAACAAGATATCAGCGTATTCTGCGTTGGCATACGCGGCCATGGCACAGAAAATACAATAACAACAACTAATAACAACAACTACGAGCAAAATTAAAATCTTCGATAACTAATTTAACAAGACCAACAAACTTAAGAGACACGGAGATAAGAATGGCAGTTAATGACATATATGCACAAACGTCAAAGTCAAGGACTGACTGACTTAAATGAAAATGAACGATTAGTTGTTTAATAAATTCCGCCACCAGCATTATCTTTACTAATTTTTTATTAGAACTATCAAGGGAACATTAAACATTTCTACCTAGCTAGATAGCTATTGAAATAAGGAAGTTTTTATAATAATTTGTACGCGTGCTACATTAATATTTTTTTGAAAAAACTTAATAGGTAAATTTCATAACTGATTTTAAAAAAATTTTACAAGTTTTTATTTTAAATGTTCACATGATCGAAATGTTTCCGGATATTTTTCATTCCAAACGGATATCTATAATATTGAACAAGTAATCCAGTAAAAAAAATTTTTTTAAATGTCAAGTAGATTTTTCGGAAATTAACTTTTAAGACATTAAGATCTACCTTTTTGAGAAAAACAAACAAATTGAAATATCTCAAAAACTATTGAGTTTTGCATAATGTATGTTAGGGCTAGATTTACTCCTTAGCTCATGCCCCATCACATCTCCAAAGGGATGTATCGAATTACCAGTAACCCTGTATATATATACATATATATTTTTAGCAAAAAATGCAAATATCTAGTATACTAAGCATTTCAAAAAAAAATACAAGAATAAAAAGTGTTTAGAATCTTATTTTCCATATAACCATGGTATTATATTTACAATTTCCCTTTAGTTTTCCGGAAAAACGGAAAAACATATATTTATAGTTTTCTTTGATTATCTTGCTAAAGTCGAGGTAAGAATTCAAGCGATGCATGCTACGAGTGATCTCATTAAAAAAATTTTAATACTAACATAATTTTTAATCATTAATTGCTTTAAAAAGAGTAATTCTTGACACCCAGTCATTCAGTTTTTTTCAGAAATAGGTACAGTTTAATGGAGCTTCATAATTCTTAGCAGTATTGTCTTATTTATAGAATAGATCTGTGACGTGCATCGCTTGAATTCTTGCCTCGACTATATCTATGCGTTTTTTCAAAAAATTTATGAGAACAAAAAGTAAATTGTATTTTCTATACGCTGTTTATAATACATTTTTTTTTAATTTTTCGAGAAAACGGAGAATTAACCTACTATGTTAGCTTTTCCGGAAAACTAAAGGGAAAATTTCAAATCCAATACCATGATCATATGGAAAATGCAATTTTAAACACTTTTTATTCTTGTATTTTTCTCAATAAAATGCTTATTTTACGAGATATTTGTATTTTTTTTTTCTAAAAATATACATGTATATAAGAATATGTTGCGAGATGTTTGAAATTTTTTTAGTATTTTTCCGTGATCAGAGCATGTTTTTACATAAAGAGTCCATATATCCCAAACTATCCAAAATTTTCCATGCCATTTCCTTCGTTTACTGTACTAAATCACTACTGAATATTTGCTAAAGACACAATTTTTAATTATGAGGCCCTAGTGAAATAACTAATGGCGGTAATATTGTGGGAGCTTCGGCAGATAGATTCAAAATAGTGTTCAATAGTGATCAAAAGAGAAATTTAGGTTTTATTTCACGAGTTTGCGGGTTGTAAGCCATGAAATATTAAAAAATATATGTATGCTAAATATATTTTCCTATGAGCTTTAATTGCCTATAGTATTTGTCGTTATTTTTACATTAGTCCGTGAGTTTTTTTTGTACTAGATCATAAACCATGCAGCCCGTCACTGATAGTTACAATAAATAAACACCACAGAAATTAGACAATCCCCAATTTCAGAAGCCAGGGCTTGTGCGGAAGGGGGTTATACATTGAAAAAACGCGGACATACAACCATTTCCTCCAACAGTGCCACTGCCGGAGCCAGGATTCGAACCCGGTGTTGCGATGTCCGTGTGATTAATCGCGATTGCCACCTCGCGACTTAACCCACTCGGCTATCGACCAGACAATAAATCCTATAAATAAACCTAGCACAAACAAACGAGATTTAATGTGAAGAAATGAGAGGAAATGACGGGGACACATTTTTCTCATCCTGTGGTTGTTACATAGCCTATGTCCATTTAACAATTTTATATAATAACTAGTATTTTATTTATATTTAGCACGATCCGTATAGCTTTTTGATTAAGTTTTTGTATGTGAGACTGTTTCAACAATCAGAATTTTCTTTGTATAACTGCTAAATTATCTCACATTGCTTTATATACATATTTTTGTATCTTAGGAACTCTATCATGTTTTTTTAACACTAAATTATATATCATCTCTGTTCACAACACTTCAAAACCAACTGTCCTTAAGTCTACGGAACACTTACATTCACTTATATTTCATTTTTATATTTTATTTACTATAGTACATGTACTTATTTCCATTACCTTTGAAATTTGCTCATTCTCCTGTCATGTAGTGTATCCTATAAAATGTAATATATTTACTGAATTCGCACAAAATGGTATATATACAATTTACTATTTATTACGACAGTTCGGTAGTAGGTTAAAATTTGCACTAAATGTCATTATTTACCCATGGACTCGCTTATATAAAATTATAGATTCCTTTTATCGATTTTATACCTGTCACTATAGTGTGTGAGTAAGGAAATCTACCTATGTAAACGAGCTTATGCGCTTAACTCACCAATTGACAGATGGCGATACCTGTACCATTTTCTGCATTTTACAGCTTTCCATTTTTAGTTAGTAAAACTATATTTTTCAAGTTTGTATATTGGTACTACATTACAGATTGTGAGACCTTATTAATTAAAATCACCAAGAAATCATTGACCTGCTGCTTTTGAACTGATTCAAACCTACAAACCTTAACTATGCGACCTCATTAACTCATATTACATTTTTATATACACGTTACCAGTGATTAATAACCAGGTAAATTTTATTAATTAGTAATTTAAAATTTCAGTAATTTTCAATCTGTCTTTAATGTAATTTCAATTTTTTTTAAATAAATTTAAATTCAAATCTTTTTAATTTAATAAGTAACTAAAATACAATATGCACCCCATGGTTATAAAATATTCTCAGTCCAAGACTCTAGAACATTGGTATAATTTTGTTATTTTTTTACTATTAATTGTTCTTTGTTTGCCGATAACTTAAAGTCTCATATTTCATATTATAAAATTTATTCATTTATTCATGTAATATATTTTACCATTCATTTTACACTAACTTTTTATTTCTCTTACCAACAATTTCAGTCTGGTCTATAGGAGACTAGTTATTTGAAAAAAAGAGACAACTTTACTAATTTTGACTACAGATGGTGCCCCTATAACATCAATTTCTCTTTGTCTCCTTTTCTCCAACTAAAAAAAATCTGTCAATTATGCTGTACATTCGAAAAAGGGTAAGTTTCACAACTCTTAAGAATACTGCGGATCTAGGACTCCGCTAGTCGTTCGCATATGTGGCCACAGTTCTCAATATAATAAGGGAAAGGAGGTAACGGGGTCGATCAGGACATTTTTATAATTTAAACAGCACAAGGGGGACGTCGGAAAGCAGGAGAAACTAGAATGAAGAAAAACACCGGGACATTTACCTATAGCTTAATTTCAGTTTCATTTAGGAAATTTATAATACTCTTGTGTATTTTCCTTGAACCAAATAACAGTAGACTTAGTAAATTATATGAAGCAAGAATATTGCAATCTTGACAATTCTTTGTATTAGCTTAGTAGTGGCAGTTTTGTATTTTTTTCGCAACAAAGACTGAAGCAATAAATGAGCAGGGTAGCGTGCATGGCCAAGCTTTAATCGTATCAGCGCTGTGTTATATTTTCTTGAACAGGAATTATCATCGTGCCAAAAATGACTGAGAATATCAGTGTGTATTAAGGTGCATCTAGTAGGATTTGTGAAATAGAATTATTTCCACGTAACAGACCATTTACGCCTGTTATTTAATTTCAATACAGTCTGTCTGTCACTTGCACATAACTACTCGTTCAAAAGATATCTTGAATTAGCACTTTCTTTGGCCAGAATGTCAACTTATTCAATATACTGCAATCCAATATGAGCTTTCACCCAGACAAAAATAACATTCCTTCCTGATTATTTAATTCGGGAAATTAAAATGAAATGTTTAATTTTAAATAGATATGGGTTGGTATTGTAGGAAAAAACAAAGTTCCTTTAAGACTCATGCAAACGGAGAGCGAATCTGCCAAAATTAAGGAAACATAGGACGTGGATGTTTCAACATATTTTAAAGCTTGATAGACTGATATAGCTTCTACAGTAGCAACAAAGCAGTGAAAGTTTAACCTAAACTTGGATTCAAATTCTTAAGACGGTATAATAAAAGCTCCACCGGTATCTGATACAGATTTTGAGGCATCTGTATAAACAAGTTCTGAATTCTCAAATTGGCCTAACTCTCTCTGTAAAATTTTGGAACTAATGAGAGGATTTTCACAGTAATTTGGAGTAATAATGAAATGTCATTAGTTAGATTAAAGTAGTCGATTTTATACATGTAAGTATTATCAATTATCTGGATTGTTTCACTAAATTCTCTAAATGTTGAACAAGGAGGAGGGGACATTTTTTAAATTTAATATTTGTTTGTTAAATCAAGTATTTAACTGTGCTATTTTGGATAATAAAGCTGCGGAGTAGAATAATTGTTTTAAAATAAATCTTTCGCTTATCATTTCTCTTCTTAACGAAAGAATAAGTTCTAAAGCTTCTGCATGTAGCACATCAACTGAAGAGGATTTCATTGCACCAAGACAAATTATTCTGTATGATATCTAAACTTTAGACCGCGCGTTACAATTTATTTATCATCCTTCTATCTAGTTTATTTATTCCACTCCATTTAACGCTATGTATTTTAATCTGTTGAAATTAAAATCGATACGAAAATATTATTGGATTAGCCTATTAAAACTATTAAAGATAAACATATTGGAAATGGACTCACTTTAAAGCCATTACGAGTACTTTCCAGAAATGGAACAAAAATCATGTATTTCATAAAAAAAATGCAGATTATGTAACAGCTCGAACACCGATATTCAAATTGCCTGAATTTTTCTTAAGAATCGCTGTCATATAAATAATGACATCTTCGGCCTAAAAAGACTATGCTATTAAATTTTTAGGCTACTAACTCTCTCCAATGTGGGAAATTTTCAGCTAGGACGTTGATAATTACGAAGTAAAGCACATAAATCCACGCTATTAAAATTTCTGTTAGTGAAATTCAGCAAAATGCCAGTCAAGGCCATATTATTTATGCATCAAATGCAACACCGACATCAGCCTACAAGGTTTTGCAAACATTTCTAAAGTTTTTTTTTTTGTCAAGTAATTTTGGTTTAAAATTTTCTTACCGAATCTCCCTCGCTCTCTCAAGTGTGATATATCGTTGAAATCGGAATTTTAACTGCTTTTCAATGGTTCGATTACAAACTATAAGTAAGTACAAAATAAACAACTTGTTGCGCCAAAACAGCACTAAACGTAATCCGATCTCAACCAAAACCGCTTCAGGATCTTCTGGAGCACTAAAGAAACCCCCAAAGTTTCATCCAAATCCGTTCAGCAGTTTCGGCGCTATCGTGCTAAAACACATACACAGATATATATATATACACACACACACACACACACACACACACACACACACGCACACACGCACACACACACACACACAGACATTTTTCAAAAACCACTTTTTTAGTTTCCTGGGTCCTCAAAACGTAAAGATCTATGAAAAATTCTTGGTTGCACCGCATTTGAGATTATTAATGTCTCGGCGTTTCGGCTCCCGTCTTGGAGCCACTTTCAAGAGAATAAAAGGTCAACAGAAAATTGTTAAGAGAAAAATGTCACAAGGAAAACTATCGGAACAGGTTTGAGTTCGTGTTCGTAGGACTGGTTCAATTACGGGGCCTCAACATTCCTACTCCCCAGATCTCACCGTTTCTTTCTCTAAGGCCTCAATTCTGTAGGTGAGAGAGTGGTGGGGGATCAAGAATCTGTTGATGGAGCGGAACTTTTCAAAAAATTTTTACGAATTCATTTGTAGTAATGAGATACTGATTAAGAAGCGATATTGCGTTTGTTATTTTAAAACTATTACCTTTCTTAATCTAATGTCACGAACATCAATTGCAATTCGGCTAAAACGTCATTAAAAACACTTATATAAATAGTACTTCAGAGATATTTCTTCATTTTTGAAGTGAGTTAATATGTTTTATAAAGAATATAATCCTGAGTAGTTTTTTTTCAATTTGTTTCTATCATATTAAAGTATAAAATATTTCTTGGATTCCATATTATAGCCTCGTAGTCTAGTATAAAACGAACATATGAATTAAATAATATATACAGGGTCACTGGTAATTCGATACATTCCTTTGGAGATGTGATGGGGCATGAGCTAAGGAGTAAATCTAGCCCTGGGGCGAGCGTAGGTGCGTCTTTACTATGTACATACTTCGGTATGCGATGTAAAGCAACGACAGGCGCAATTAGTACTTGGATGGTGACCATTCCAACGGAAACCGCGTTCTCGCCTCACACATCTTCCAGCGGCTTGTATATCAGTGTATGCGCGGAAGCTATACAACCTTAGGCGAGGGTTGTATAGGAGATATACCATCCTTCGGAGGGAATGTAAAGCCGTCGGTCCCTTGTCTCTTAAATGTTAGGCAAGTAAAAGATTCCTACTCTTCTTAAGGGAAGAGGTTCGGCAAAATTCCTGGTTGGGGGTAACTCGTCTACAGGCGTCGGTGTTAGGCCTCAGTAGCGGAAATAGGCCGACGTTAAAAAAATGTATAAAAAAAAATCTAGCCCTAACATACGTTATGCAAAACTCAATAGTTTTTGAGATATTTCAATTTTATTGTTTTTCTCAAGAAAGTAGATCTTAATGCCTTAAAAGTTAATTTCCGAAAAATCTACTTGACATTTTTAAATTTTTTTTTACTGAATTACTTGTCGAATATTATAGATATCCGTTTGGAATGAAAAATATCCGGAAACATTTCGATCATGTGAACATTTAAAATAAAAACTTGTAAAAATTTGTTTTTAAAAATCAGATGAAATTTACCTATTAGTTTTCTCAAAAAAATATTAATGTAGCACGCGTACAAATTATTATAAAAACTTCCTTATTTCAATAGCTATCTAACTAGGTAGAAATGTTTAATGTACCCTTGATAGTTCTAATAAAAAATTAGTAAAGATAATGCTGGTGGCGGAATTTATTAAACGACTAATCGTTCATTTTCATTTAAGTCAGTCAGTCCTTGACTTTGACGTTTGTGCATATATGTCATTAACTAACATTCTTATCTCCGTGTCCCTTAAGTTTGTTGGTCTTGTTAAATTAGTTATCGAAGATTTTGATTTTGCTCGTAGTTGTTGTTATTAGTTGTTGTTATTGTATTTTCTGTACCATGGCCGCGTATGCCAACGCAGAATACGCTGATATCTTGTTTGTCTATGGATACTGTGGCGGCAACGCTGCTGAAGCTCGCCGAGAATATGGTCTTTGGTACCCTAACCGCCTCTTACCAAATGCACGTGTATTCAGTACGGCATATCGAAATATCGCTGAAACTGGCTCCGTGAAATGTAGAAAAAGTGACGCTGGTGCTCCTCCCGTTTATGAACCAGATGATGAGGTAGAAATATTGAGGTATTTTGAGTAAGACCCAACTATTTTAACTAATAAAGTCGCAAGATTAACCGGAGCGTCACAATGGAAAATTTGGTCTACGATACGTAGAGTTGGATGTCATCCTTACCACTACACCCCTGTCCAAGGCTTGGAGGAAGGTTATCCTGGAAGGAGAGTGGAATTCTGCCGCTTTATGTTAAATTCAGATGCAGAAAGTGCAAATTTTTTAACAAGTATTTTATGGACGGACGAGTCGAAATTTAATCGCGAGGGTATAACAAATTTCCACAACCTACATTATTGGGCAGAGGAAAATCCCAAGTTAACACGTGAAACTAGTTTCCAAATGAAGTTTTCTATTAATGTGTGGATGGGAGTCATTGGCCACTATTTAATAGGGCCACACTTTCTTCCTCAAAATTTAAACGGGGAAATCTATGAAAATTTTTTAAGAAATGATCTGGCGGTGATTTTAGAAGATGTTCCTCTCGTCGTCAGACAGCGAATGATGTTTCAGAACGACGGTTGTCTAGCACATTATCGGCTGACAGTACGACAGTTACTTGATCAACGTTTCCCTAACCGTTGGATTGGAAGAGCGGGCCCAATACCTTGGCCAGCGCGAAGCCCTGACTTAACACCCCTTGATTATTACGTATGGGATCATATGAAGGAGATGGTCTATGCGACACCAGTCAATACTATAGAAAACCTTAGACAAAAGATAGTCGATGCTGCCCAACACATAAGGCATAATCCGACAACCAGAGTAACAAGGACGGAAATAAGAAGACGCTGCCGTGTCTGTATACGGAATAGGGGTTCCCATTTTGAGCAAGACATAAAAAATAAAGTACAACTTTGAAATTAATGAAGAATTAAACTCTACTTTTAAAATGTTTTTTACTGTTTATCTAAAAATAAAATTCGTACTACTTGTGTAATTTTTACTAGTATTTTCTTAGAACTGTTAAGGGTACATTGAACATTTGTACCTTGTTAGATAGCAATTGAAATAAGACAGTTTTTATAATAATTTATACGCGTGTTACGTTAATATTTTTTTGAAAAAACCTAATAGGTAAATTTCATAGCTGATTTAAAAAAAAAATTTTAAAGTTTTTATTTCAGATGTTCACATGATTGAAATGTTTCCAGATATTATTCATTCCAAACAGATATCTATAATATTGGACAAGTAATCCAGTAAAAAAAAATTTTTTAAATGTCAAATAGATTTTTCGAAAATTAACTTTTAGGACGTTAAGATCTACTTTTTGAGAAAAACAAAAAAAACTAAATATCTCAAAAACTATTGAGTTTTGCTTAATATATGTTAGGGCTAGATTTACTTCTTAGGTCATGCCCCATCACATCTCCAAAGGAATGTATCGAATTACCAGTAACCCTGTATAATTATCATAGATAAAATCTTTGCTAGATTTGCTAGACTTAAAAAACTAAGCTTTCTGCAATCCTTGGAAACGATATCAATATATGACTGTTGAAGCTAAAATTATTAGTAAATTTGACACCTAGATCTTTTATCTCAATGGCGCGATCTAATATCGTATTGTTGATTATGTAATAATTTATGATATCATTTTTCTCTTGTGAAACTGATTATTTTACATTTGAACTCATTGAGGATTAAGGTGTTTCTGCAATAGATTACAACATTCCAACATGTCTACTCTAACAAATTTTATATCGTCTGTATATAATAAAAATTTACAGTGTTCAATACAAAGGTTTATGTCATTAAGAAACGGAACACAAAGCAACGGTCCCAGAATGAACCTCTGTGGAATTTCTGAACTGAGATTATAATTATATGATATATTTATATTAATCTTTACAAACTGCGTTCTCCTTGTTAGACATGAGTAAGCAGAACTCAAAGTATTTGTACTAAATGAAGATGAATCTAATTCTATGATAAGTATTTAGTGATTGACCCTATCAAAAGCTCTCGTCAGGTCGGTGTAAATGACAACAAGTTGTGATCCATGTTTAACCTCGTCAGCAACTGAATTACTAATTATACACAAATCTTCCAGCGACTTGTCAGATCAGTGAATACGCGGAAGCTATGCAATCTTAGGCGAGGATTGTGTACTATCCTTCGGAGAGGATTTAAAGCCGTCGGTAACTTTTCTATTAAATGTTAGGCAAGTAAAAGATCCCTACTTTTCGAAAGAGAAGAGGTTCGGCAAAGTTCCTGGTTGGAGGTAGTTCGCCTACAGGCATCATTTTTAGGCTTTAGTAGCGGAAATAGGCCGACGTCGCTTTTGTTTAGACAATTGTGACGTTTTTCTTTCTCAATTGCTTCGCGGATAATTCACTTTCTCTTACAATATAAAGGTGCCATGGTTTTAATATTGTAGAAGTTTATATTATGACCTGTTAGGAAGCGGTGTTGGGCAAACGATGATTTAGGATTAGATTTTCTGCAACTGCAAGACGATATTCATATATTTTATTGTTAATTCGTCTGTTGGTTTGTCCAATGTAGGTTTGGAGACAGTTTGAACAAGGCATTTCGTATATACCGTGGGGATCATTAGGAATTTGTCTTTTGGAGTTTTAATAAAATTGAAAATTGTTTGTTATGTTGCGAATATGGTTTTTGTGTTATTGGCTTTCAAGACTTTCAAGATTTTTTCTACATCAAAAGTGTCACAGATTCGAGTTGAATAAAATGTTATTTATTTAAAAAGAGGTTTTCCTTGTTTTTAAGATTTTCTTCGTAATTGAAAAACTTTGTTAAATAAAATTTTCATTAGACTGTAAAAGAAGATAGTTTGCTTAGTCCATTTCATATTTTTCAATTTTTGAAATATCCTATATAATTTATCTTAAGTTTGAAAATTGTTTACGATTTTTCAGTCAGGCAAAACTTTTTATAAAAAATGAGTTTTCTTGGCAAATAAAAACAAGACAGTGCGGTATCCCATTCGGGAACGTACTGTGTAAATTAGATTTGTCATGTGAGAGGACTTGAAAGAAATCTTTCTAGGAATTGGGCCTTAGGCTTTAAGTAACGTAGTTTTTCTAGACCTATACAAATTTTTTATGTTTAAAAACAAGCGGTAATTACTCGAGTAGTTATAAATAGCCACATTATGATAAAGGGTACCAAAGCAGAGCAAGGCAGACAAATATTCTTCCTCCCACTTTAAGCTTATAAATATCATATTATATTTAATTTATATTTTAACTTATTTAATGAACTGTCCTAAAAATGAACAAATAAGAAATATCTAATAGCTGAAAAAAATCGAGTAAATTTGCGGACAAATACTGAGATTTAAATGTTAAAGGAGTTGTGACATTGATAAGGAAGAATACAGCCAGTGAGGTTTTAAACTAATTTGATTCATTGTAATTATGTACATAACTTTAAGACCATTAATTTTCTTCATTGAGATATTCATGAACTACGTTTCAACCGTGTTGACATTAAAAATATATAGAAAATTCGGTTCGCTGGTGAGTCCAAATAAATTTTTTAGCCCAGTCTTAGATGAAATTCTTAAATTAAATTTGAATTCCTAAGCGGATTCACCCCGGGATTATAATTATATATTTTATCGAGATATTTCTTTCGCGGTTTTAAAATGTAAAGAACTAAATGAAAAAGTAAGGGATTTTTAATAAACCTTCTAGATTTCAGGAGTAACAATCATTCATTTCTGTTTTAATTTTCAAATTAATGTAATATTTGGATTCAAATGTATTTAAGAGAAAATCTAAAACGTTAAAGAATGCCAGACAGGATTGTTATCTATTACTGATTATCTTTAATATCTTATACAGTTTGTGCGCATTAGATGAGAACACCCCAATACGTTAGTTATTCTTAGTACTGGAATTTTCCAGTTTTGCACAGTCCTAGAGCTTCGTGAGATGCAAATTTTGGGGTGTTCATATCAAATGTCAATGGAAAATCTAGCCTACTGCGACCTCATGGTTAGAACCAATTCTTCATATTTTGCTTCGCGTACGAGATACCGGAAAAAGTTGTTATAATAATGTACCGAATTTCCTTTCAAAATTCACATTCTTAACTGTTTTGCCAAGTTTGAGTGCAGTTTTGCTTTAGATCTTCAATTTTGATTAGATTCGCATGGAAATAGATAAACTAGTTGAATTAAACGTCGACCTCGAATTTTTACACTAAAACCCAAGAAAGCAAGAAAGTGCGTCTAGCTTAAATATTGAAATTATCAGACTATGTGATAAAGGACCTCGATGCAATAGTGCAACTGTCAAAGAATTTAACAGATGATGACGGCTGCTAATTTTATTATTTCACATAAAATTGTAGTCACTAATAATGAATGCTTTTTAAAATTAAATCAATAGTGTGTGATAAAGACCCACAAATGCCACAAACTGACGTCGAGATTGGTCTGGGAGTACCTAGTAAATCCCAAGACACTGGCAGAACAGAATTCAGTAAAACATGATCTGGAAACCAGGACACAGTGAGGTCCTAGGAACTTAAAAAGCCGGTGAAATTACCAAACAAGGATCTGTCAAGAATTGTTTGACCCAGAATTGGCCCTCGCAATGCCAATGTGCAATACAAGGAGGTGCATAACAAACTAGATCAAGGAAGAGCATATCAGATACTGGCAAAGCATGGCAGGACTTAGATACGGTAAGTCCTTCATGACAAAACGAACTCAGCAACTGTTTATGTAACAGTCAAAGGAATTCTCACAGGACACGCACCTGTAAAGGAACACCTGATTAAAATGGGGCTGTATGAGTGCAACCTAAACTGCAGACTCTGCGGGGAGGTGCCTGAGACAGTAAGCCATATACTCTGTCGATGCGAGAGTTTGATTCGTAAGAGGCAACATATTTTTGGGGCCATAAATGTGGAAATATTTTGTTTAACGACAAAGAAATAAGGTAACTATTCGACAACTAGATATTTGTCAATAAAAATATTAAAAAGCGAAAAAATAAATGAAAATTAATAAAAGTAGAAAAGTTTAATAAAACTGAAAAAATTTACTAAATGGAAATATAACGCGACGGCGAAGGCGTCAGGATGCGTTTAACTTGGCTTAAGCAAGGATGTAGCTTAGCGATACTTAGTTACAGGAGAATAAGTGGTGCCCAAAATGTACTAGGTAGAAAGCACTAAAACAATATTAGTTAAACAACTTACAGATACACTAGTAATTTTCAATTATTAAAGTAAATTACTTAAACCCACACACACGAAGATGTATAACACGAAGTAATCACTGGAGAACTGACATGCAGTTGTGTAAAAATCTCGGCCTTACATAGTGTCAGAAGTGTTTCGACGAGGACAGTAGTCTTGTACAGACGTTTTTCCCTAATTTTTTGTTTCGTTTGTCGTGCTCTGTCCGATCTTTCGGCTAGAAAGCGATTTTCGTATAGAAAATGGAATTTTTTGAAACTGAAAATTATATACAAAATTGGGCATTAATGAGGGGCATCTTTTGAAGTAAGACTGGAGGCTCTACATGGAATGGCTATTGAGTTATTTAGGATTAACTGCAAGACTAAGACGGACTGACATTTCGATATGAATGACAAATGTGTGTATCGTAGAGCTCTTGCAGTTAACGCACGAGCTTTCCAAATTTATGCGAGAGCTTTAGCTTATAAGTATCTGATCTACATTTGTTAAAAGGAAATACGTTTTGTTACAAAAGTTATACTTCGGGGAGTTTATGAGTTTACCATTGAAATTAGATAATTTGAAAGGATGTGACACAGAACTAGACGTTCAATAACATGAATGGAAATTAATAGAAATAGAAATAGGTGAAATTGAAGTTCATATGGAGGCTTTGATTTTTTAGGGCAGTAATTTGTAATATTTTGACTGTAAAATGATTATTTGGAAAGTTTAAAAATTATTATCAGTAATTTTAGTTTATTTGTGAATTATGGAGTATTTGTGAATTTCCTCAGAATTTGATTAGAAAAATTGTAGTCTTTTGATAATTTTAAGCTTATGCTTGAAAGGTAGTATAACAATTGTGAATACGTACGAGTTTGAGAAAATAAAAAGAATGTGGTGTGGTGAGCTTGGATTAAAACCCCAGAGGCCGTGTGCGCATTTAATTTTAATTTGAAATGAATTGGGGTGGTTTGTTCTCAAATGGTTGGAACGGGACAAATGCTTTGCCCTGTATATATGTTTCAGAGCTATAGCCCACTTATATTTATTATTTAGAATCTGACTAGCACTTTATTTAAATTTAATATTTATGGCAGGGTCAAAAGCTAACAACCCCATATATGCCTTCTTGAAATTAAACACTTTGTTTAAACGAAAATAAAAAATTATTTATTAAACCTAAAAACAGAGTTGATTAATTTATTTTACTTAAATTGAAATGTATTACACGAGTTAAATTATTTAACGTAACGACACTTGCAATTAACGCTTTAGAGAGGTTTTATTTGTTATTTTAAAGTCTGAGAAAATTCGCTGTTTGATTTTATGCGGGATGGCAGTTTAATTAAATTAATAATTTTTTACTTGGGTTGTCCAAGGAAGTAGAATGGCCACTCGAATCGTTGAAATTTATGGTTGACCTGGAATTAATTAAACACTGACTAGAGACCTTGCTCGCGGAACGCAGAAACTAACTTGAGGTACATCAAAACTGACTTGCTTTGAGCTCGTTATGCTCCTCTATTTATACGGTACGGTGGGGACTTGGCTCGCCGAAGTCTGGATAGAGCTGGATAGGTACCCAGAGAGTCTATGGGGCTCGATATTGCGAAATATTGCGGTTTTGAAAAATTTGAATTCAGGATTGAAAAATATATCATAAACGCGCCAATAAAAAATAGGATTTTTCAATATATAAATGAAAATTGAATCTAGATTGGTTTTAGAAATATAAGTAATAACTGACTTTCTATAATTGGTCCCGTAAAATAATGTTGAAAGACGTAATTTAATCCATATTAATGTCATATTGGGAATGTTCCGTTACCAGTGTTGAAACGAAATGGAAGTTAGTTTTGAGGATTAAAGTGAAGATAGCCGCCTGGCAACGCGATGTGGCATGAATTTTCTCAGAATTATTTTCAAAAATTGTTGTTTTCGACTACTTTGAGTATCTAAAGGACTTTTTATTGTGATTTGACTAGGTCACGTTGCTTTACATCACATATCGAAATATGTACACAACTGATCTACACTCGTCTAAAAAGTTAAAAATGCGAATTTGCAATGGAACTGGGTCCATAGCGTTTATATTAAATTGTGAACAACTTTTTATAATGATTTTCTCCGGTATCTCGTACGCGAAACAAAATAACGAAAATTGGCCCTATCCATAAGGTCGCAGTAAACAAATGGCATTTGATTTGAATACCTCAAAAGATACACTTTATAGAGTTGTAGAACAGTGCAAAGCAGAAAAATTTCAGTATTAGAAATAACTAATATGTCTTGTCTTCTTCTTATATACAAAACATTGTATTTGCCTTTTATGCAGCAATTTATGTTATATATTTTTACAGTAATATTTCACTTGAAGAGAAATTTTGCATTTTGCTATATTAAAGAAATTAATGTACAATTTACCTGTAACAATATTAACATAGTGAAATGATGCAAACCCGCCGCTAGTATATCCACATAACCTTCAGATTAACAATTTTAATATAAGTTTCAGAATAACCAACTGAAACTTGTGCCCTGCATTATACGGCTAATAAACGGCTGAAATACATGTTAAATTTACGACAGCAATCTTGACAGACTTTCTAGGTATTACTTCAGTTTATGTAGTAGTACTTATTTTCAGGATCATGAAGCACCTGTTCTTAATTACCATGAAAGTTATGATATACATATTACAATTATAGACTTATAATTATAGACTTAATGTAAAATGTATTCTGCCAATAAGCTTTATTTCATTCGGTAAACTGAGGTCGGTTTTTATGATTCATCCATTTATCGGGAAAGTTATTGAAAGGTCGAGGATTTCAAATGAAAATTTTAGAAAGTATTGGTATATTATAGGGATTTGACATGGGTAAACATAATATAGCACAAGAAAATGGATGTATTTGTAAAGCACACTTTAGTGACTCGTAAATGTTTGACTTTTGTAACTTTACTTTACAAGATGAGTCCATACATTCATATAGTAGTTGTAAATTTCTTAGCTCTAATTTTGATGATTTAAGCAAAATATTAACCATATACGGATCGTTAAAATCATTTTTCTATTATATTTCTAACTATTTCTCAAAAATTATTTTTTGACCTACGAAGCTCAAAATCGTTTATACAGGAAACCACATACAATATATTGAATAAAAATAGTATACAGTAAAACCCCCTGTTAGCGTCCGCCCGTATAACGACCGATTTTGAATTCCCCGAATTTACAAATGCTAAATCCCATACTCTTGTACCCTTTTACCGACCATTCTCTCGTTCTCTTAAACGACTGAGGGTTCCCATCATCGGAATTTCCTAATACACAAAAATGCTAACAGCCCTCAATAAAAGGCAATAAGTTCCGACAAAATAAATGCCACAAATTGCTACGTCGCCGGTACTGCAAATTGCTTTATGATACGTAATTTATTTCTTAATGTCACGAAATCTAGTTCTAACATTAGTTTTGTTCTGAACTTTCATCGATTAACGTTAAATATTTGGGCGACCATATTGTTACAAAATAAAGAAGTTATAAATTTGCATTGAGACGGTGGCAATGCTGATCAAAAAAGAAAATATGCTAAAATCGAGGGACTTGCTGTGGACCCAGCCCCAACTATTATTAAAATATGAGTCTGAGTTTTATAAAAAAACAAACTAAACGATATGAAGCAGTCATTAAGCTCTGATTTTTTTAAAAAGTAATTTTAAAATCTGTGTATATGTTAATACATGCATATTATATATGTACATACATATATGATCGTAATTATGTATATATGCATATATGTATATGCACATATATGTTCTCTTTTAAACGACCGCCCCTCTTTAGCGACCAACATGATTCCCCGATGGTGGTCAATATTGGAAGGTTTTACTGTATTTTGTATTATATCAGAACAACTCTACGGTGAGGACTATAAGTAACGGATACAATTTTCTGTGTAATTTACGATTTTCAAAATCCTGAAACAGAAGCAGAACTTTACATCTCCATCTTCAACCCCTGCAGCAACAGCTACCCCTTTAAGATTTATGAATGAATTGAGGGTGCATGTAATACCCCGTGAGTCAAGGATTTTCAATTCTCTATTTTCTTGAATTTCTCTAAATTTCTTAATGAAAAATATTTTTAATACTACTGAATTTCAGTATGAACAAAATATCAACACAAAACAGTTTAAATAAAATATAATAATAATATAATAATAGAGGCGTTACTGAAATTCTTTTAAAACATTTTGTATCATTTTTTGAGTTACCTGATCAATTTCTTGCTTTATTCGATTTTTTAAATATTCGACGTTATTTGGTATGTTGAGGCAGATATTCGATTTTTAATAGCCTTCTAGAAAAAAACCAAGAGGGAGTATGGGGCTAACCTCTCAATTTTACCGCGTCTACTGATCCGTCTATTGAGAAAAATTATTTTGAAATCAAAAACATCTTAAAAGCAAGCTGCATAAAAATCTTTACCGCCGCTTAACTAAGGTTGGTGGCCAAAAGTGCTGCAAACATCGACCTCGAACAAGCTAGGCCAGATACAAAGGCTGGTATGCTTAGGCATAACGGGGGCAATGCGGTCGACTCCCACTGTAGCGATGAGAGTGCTGCTTAGCCTTTCCTCACTTCACACAGTGATACAGGGGGAGGCTAGTTTGGGATTCCTTAAGCTGCTAAACTCTGGAGAGCTGACACAACACTACCCCCGCTTAAGCCACGAGAGAATAAGTTGTAGCGGGCCCCATCGTTGAGATGGCGTCAGACCACATGGTAACAAAATACTCTCTCCAGACATTTTGAGCTGGTTATATCGGATCGAGGGCAATGGAAAGGAGGGACCCCAGAATACCTGCGTAAACGACTGCCTGGTACACAAACAGATCCGGAACTGACACAGGAACAGGATCTGGAATATATGGAGAAAACCCAAGAACAGGCCTCAGCTTTGCCCTTGGGAAATACATGTATTCCAGGCAGAAATTCATGCAATACTCAAATATATTCGTGAAATTACAAGGAGAGCTTACACAAATAAAATAAGCAGATCCCATCATCTCAGACACTCAGGTATCACTAAAGACATCAACGAGCTACAAAGTGGCGTCGAGATTGGTGTGGGAATGCCTAGAAGAACTCAAGATACTGGCAGAACTGAATTCAGTAAAACTGATCTGGGTGCCAGGACATAGCGGGGTTCTAGAAAATGAAAAAGCCGACTAACATGCCAAACAAGGATCGGCTACAGAATTCCTTGGCTCAAAACCAGCTCTCGCAGTGCCAAAGTGCAGTGTAAGGAGGTGCAAACCAAATTAGATCAAGGAAGAGCATATCAGATACTGACAGAACATGCAAGGTTAAGCAGAAATCAGCTAAGAATAGTAACAGCGCTCCTCACAGGAATCGCACCCATGAAGGAACACCTGCATAAAATGGGACTGTATGAGGGTAACCTAAACTGCAGACTCTGCAGAGAGGTGCCTGAAACAGTAGACCCATATACCCTGTCAATGCGAGGCGCTGAATCGCAAGAAGCTAAATATTTTTGGGGCCACAAAAGTGCGCAGTAAGAGTATTAGTTAGTGCAGGATCCAGAGATCACTGCAAACCACTTTTTATTAAACTTAAAATAATGTCACTTCCTTCGGTATATATATATTATCAACTCTTAGAAATACATAAAAATAAGTCACTGTTCTGTACGCATGCAGACATTCATAATTACAACACTAGATCAGCGGATGAAATTGTTCCAGGCAGGTTCAGGCTCACAAAGTCGTTGAAAAATTCCTTGAATGCAAATCTGTATAATATCTTACCTTCAAATATAAGAAATTTAACCGTCTCTCAATTTAAACACAGAATAAAAAACTATATTCTGGCACACTGCTTCTATTCAATAGATGAATACTTAAAGGCACCAAAGCCCGTTGAACTTTAAAAAGATTATTTAACTTAGCTTTGAGTTTTCCTGCATAAATCCATTTCAGTATATGTTGTTTGTTCACTTTTGTGGTATGTTAGTCATTCTGTGTATTTGAGTTCGTTGGTATTTTAGAATTTTTAAGAAATTATTTGTAACTATGCTGTATATATGTCATATATATGTATGTGTATACTGTGTGTATAATGTGTATATATCTTTATAATTCAGGTATCTTGTTTATATACATTTTTATTGTTTATATATCATTTCTATGTTTATATACATTTTTTTTTTATATTTTTTCTTTCATGTTATACCCATTGACTTGTGTAAATACTTTATGTAAATTACATTAATAAATTCTACTCTCTCTCTCTCTCTATTTTCCTCCCTTTTCAATGATATATTACATGCCATATTTATTTATTAGTACTACGTTAGTAATTATAAAAACATTTGTTTAAAATCAATATTTTTTTTTAACAAGCATTATACTTGCCGTGGAGAAGTATGATTTAATAAAACGATAAAATAATTCAATAAGTTGTTCAACTCTTTGCTATAATAAAACATTAACACAATTAAGAAGAATAAAGTAAATTCAGGTAACAAAAACAAATTAATATTAAGAAGAATATAGCACACAGATCATTAATATTTATCTAATCCTCAAAATAATTTTCAAGATATCATATCAAGTGTTCAATGTGCACTGCATTTAAAACATTACACGGCATTTCGGGGGTAACTGTAATACATGCCTGTTGAATTTGAGCTTTTAGATCCTCTACAGCGGTGTTGTCGAAAACACCTTATCTTTAATATACCCCCATAGAAAAAATTCATTGGGGTTATATCTGGAGAACGAGGGGGCTATCGAATAAATCCATTGGTACCTATCCAAAATTTTTGGGATCGCTAAATCCGATTATGTTATTAGCTCTTGTCCATGCAAGGTCACCTAACGGTCGTTTCATGATCGATTCAAAGTCCAATCGAGTGCCTTCACGTACTACATGTTTTATTTTATTTTCCGTAATCACTCCTGTTTTAAATAGCTGTGGACCATTCGCATATTGTGTGATTATTTCCTATTCGAGTGGTGACTGCATCCTCAACAATTCTTGTCAGACATTTTTTATCCATATGTGAGAGCGGAAATCAAAAGACACACATGCACAAACATGTAGTACATGAAGACACATGTACACTTTTCTCAACTGGACTTTGAATCGATCATGAAAAGGCCTTTAGGTGACCTTGCATGGACAAACGAATAACATAATCGGATTCAGCGACCCCAAAAACCCTCGTATACCCTCACTTAGTACGGTGATATTATTAAATGAAATGTTGACTTGTGACAGTTATTCAGTTGTCCCTCTTCGGAGAACTCTAAAAGGCCCACTTTGAGGCCTGATATTCCGAAAACTATGCATAGCTGGATTTTGGGCCCCATGAAACTTTTGATCAGCATGCTGAAAACTATATTTCTGCAAAATTTCAGCCAATTCGACAGAATTTTTTTTCCATTGGTTTTGTGCGGCCCACTCTGATGCCTGATATCTTGAAAACTATGCATAGCCGGATTTTGGGCCCATTGAGGCTTTTGATCAGCATGTTGAAAACTATCTTTTTGCAAAATTTCAGCCAATTCGACAGAATTTTTTGTGTGGGGTCCTTTACTTCCTTCAAGTTCATGGCAAAGGATATAAACCTAATGATGCTTACTGAATCGACGAAGTTATCTGAAAATGCCGGTATATCAATCAAAGTAAAATTTTACGTGGGTGTATTAAATATAGAATATGGTCGTTTGCAGTGAAAATGGCCAAAAGGACATACTTTTAGCTCTGCCCGATGTCAACGGAGTAAATGTCAACATTCATTAATAAATTAACTGAACAAAATCAGGGGACAATATTTTTGATGTCAGAAAATTAAAAGACCCCTTGACGTGAAGTGAGTGTCTCTGTGTTCATCCCGGCGTTAGAGAGGATATGTGTGTACGTATACATGTAAATAGCTTCGTTTAGGTTAGGTTGATAATAACAGCATAAATAGGATGGGTTTAGATAACACTAAACTAGTTTTGTTTGCAAACGTTATTTTTTATTTTATAAAACAAGGGGTAATGGCTGATGGGTCATCCAAAGCCAACAAGCGAGGAAAAAAAAATTAAAAGAAATTTTGCACTTTAATTTTTTGTCATTAGAAAAATAGTTATTTATTTTTTAGGTATAGCGGTAGTGATTATATAAAACCTCACAAACGTACATTTTCTAGTACTCAATGTTTGGATTCCATAGATCTTCACATTGTACTACTATTTATTTTGACATCTTGAATAAATCTGAGGACAATTGACTATAACAGAGAAACATATGGGCAAACAGGCAGGAAGCAAAATATCACTATGAGAGCTTCAAACACAATTTCGTGAATGTATACCAATTTTTGAGTAATTGGTCACCATGAGATGACAGTACAAAAAATTACAGGTCTTAGAAAGCGGTATTTATAAAACAATAGAAAAATCGAAAATTAGATAAATTGCTTTTTCTCCATAAAAAATAAATAAGCATAAAAAAAATATATTTTTTTGTGAAATTCAGGTAGTAAAGTGAGGCGAAAAATATGACTTTCTTTCACTCCGTATAAACACTACGAGCTCCAAATTAAAGAAATAACAGACAATGTATAATAAATAATACAAGTGTGTTACTGTAGAGGGTTATTTCATATAATGTTCCTTGACGTATTGAATGAAATATATTCACCTACATAGGTACACCTTTTAAATGTAAACAAGAATTTAAATATCCCGGTTAACACTCTACCCTGCGGCCACGTTATGTATCTACAAACTGTGGAAAAATATTCACGGAGTTAATATTAAGTTAAACATCCTTAATGCTGGTTCTTTGTGATCACATTATGGAAGCTTTTGGTAGATTTTATTTTTGCTATATTCAAGTTTCTAATGAAATTGTATTAGATGTCGTTTTATTACACTAAAAAATGTATCCCATTTCCAATATTTTCATTTCTTAAATATATACATAGAGTAGTAAGTAATATTATTCAAAAAAATCTTATCTAACGTATTTATACAGAGTGTCCTGTAATAACGCAAAAATTTCTACTGTAGATTCCCCGTTGAAAACTAAGACGGGTCTTCATATAAAATTTTTCAAAATAACCCTTTCCTGTCCAGTTACACCCCCTTAATGGGGTATGGCAAAAAACTGTTTTTAATTTCTACCATTCTACCATTTAGAAATCTATGGATTGGAAGGTGGCGAGAAGCCATAATTAAATGGCCCCCTCAGTCCCCAAATATGAATCCGTTAGACTTTTACTTTCGGGGCCACTTCAAAAATGTTGTTTACTCGACACCTATCCCTAACGTCGAAGTGTTAGGAGAGAACATTTTTAATGCTGCCAATGAAGTTTGTAACTATCCACGTTTTAAATAGCTTGTACGGTAATTTTAGGAAATGATTGCAAACGTGTATTCAAGTTGGAGGTCATAATTTTAAACAAATGGTTTAATATCTAAAAACAAAATCATTGTCTTCATGTCTAAATTTTTTTACTGTTTAAATTCATCTTTTGTGTATTTTGTGTTAGTTTTTTTTAGTATACTAATTTTCTTTTCAATACTTTCGTTTTTAATTTGTAATGTCTCATACAATTTATAAGCACCAAATAATCATATTAGTACGTAACATTGTCAAATTATAATTTGACAGCATACTTTTAGTATTTTACACTCATATAATTCTGCTCATCACTTTTGATTGATCACTTAGGCAGATGTAAATCTTTTTTTTTCTCTCAAAAATGGTCGATTTTATGAAATTTTTTCAAGAGATAAGTTTCTAAATGAATCATAATGCTCAGTTATTTTCTTTAATTGAAAAAAATAGCAGGCAGAATGATATTTACAAAATTTGAAGAAGGGTAGTTAATTTCACTCCTCTGTGTATACGCTAGGTGGATGAAATAATTTCGTTAGATGCCTTTTGATGAGCAACCAAGATGTACCATATTTCGTATTTTTCCGATTACGTTATTTTGAGATAAAAATTAAAAACCGTTTTCTGGCACACCCCTTTAAGGGGGTGTAGCTGAACAGGAAAGGATTGTTTTGAAAAATTTTATACGAAGAACAGTTAAATTTTTTGTGTGTTATTACGGAACACCTTGTATTATAAAACAAACCACATTATTCTTTCACAAGTTGCTAAAACCTTCATTTTTTTATAGTATGAATTCTGTAATTTAGTTGGAAACAAACTCAAATCTAATTGGTAAGCATCTTGCATGCACTTGAGAGACACCGTAATGTTAATTGTAACTTGTACAAGTAAGTTATTTCTCTTCTATTTTATTTTCATAGTGGAGTGTTGTCCAAATACGAGTAAAAGACAGGTATTAATACGAAAAAAGTAAATTACCAGTAATATTTTCATATAAATTATTTGTTCCTCCAACAATATTTTGAACAAATATATTAATTTCAGTCAGAATGATACGTTCCATAGAATAGAAGATAAATTAATTGGAACGAGACCGAAAATGGGGGAGAAGTTCATAATTAAAATTACATAAACACGACGAAATTAGAAATGGCATTCCCTTCCATAAACTTCAATAAAATGTAACTGATGTAAACACGTCCAAAGCTTATTTGTTTCTTTTAAACATTTCAAGTATATATAATCTGATAATTACTTAAATTTTTAATAACTCTTTTTCATTAAGTCAAATAAATATGTGATATTAATTCAGTTGTAGAGTTCACGCTGCAAAATACAAATTTTATAAAACAATCACTATCGATTCATGGAATTTGTAAATTAATAAAGTGAATCATTTAATTAAATGCAACTTGATCGTGAGGAGTCATACTAATGAAAGTTAAGTGACACAAGTATATTAATTTTTTGAAGAAATATTGTTTCGAATCCCAGAAAATACATCAACACGCCTATTACTTGATTTGGGCCATGCCAGCAGCAAGAGCCACATGGCGCGTGATACAGGAATATTGAACGAGAAAGTTTGCTTGTGAGAAACATTGCGCTTTGTGTCATGATGGAGAATTTATACCTGTTTTTGTGTCTTTGCTTCTAAAGTTGTTTTTTTCTTCTAAGCATTCTATTTCTTCCGTTTCTAATTCTGTCAGCGAATGTGTCATTGAATTTCTTTACTACATTCTTTTTCTTCTTGTTGTTCGTTTCCAGTGTAAAAGCAATGTGTAGAAATGAGCAATGTGTAAAAATTGGTGAAAATAGAAATAATTTAAAAACAATAAAATAATATGGAATTGCTCTCAAGGAACGGTTCTAGGGCCAATTCTTTTTAATATTTATGTCTATGAATTATTTCAACTACCAGTTAATGGAAAAGTAGTGGTATATGCAAATGTCACTGTTCTTCTGGTTGAGGATGTCTCCTGGGAAAATGTTGACAATAAAGTGGTTGTAGATTATTCAAAACTACAACAGTGGTTATCGAAAAATTACCTTACCTTAAGAGCTAACCTAGATAAGACCAATTTTATGTGCTTTAATATATGTAACAGAAACGTACCTACGTACTTCAGTTACATACATAATCATATATAAATAAACGAAAGCGTAACTTTATAATATGTGCTATGAAACTGCAACAAACAAAGAATATTAAATATCTCGGAATTATCATAGATCAAAATTCAGCAATAATTAAACAACAAAATGCACAAGTTGGTTTGGAAATTCTGCCATTTAAAAGAATGTTTTTCCTTTTAACACATTAAAGTCGTTGTATCATGCTTTCGAATCAATTCTTAGATATGAAATAATAATATGGTGCATATTCGACAAATTAACGTTTAAATATATCGCAAAACATACAATAGAAATGGTCATAGGAAATAAATACTACCCCACTGAACTAATATTCAAACAATTTAATGTATTTAATCTGAAGCTCCTATATAGCCATGATTAAAATCGTGAATTATTTTTATTTTAGTTTGATATCGTCTTTAATGACCCGACGAATTGTAAATAGTTTAATTTTTCTCCGCAACATACTCCACAATTGGCTGTTCACCACTACGTGCACTTAGCAATTTTAAAGTTCCACAGTTCAACTTCAGCCAAATTATACCTTTCACGTACTAAATGACATATACCGGGTGTACCAAGATCATGGTATACCGCCCTTTTCTCCTTTCGTTTTGAAGATGATTGATTGAACTTTAGGATATACTACATACATAATAAGCGGCATTTTTTTAACTTCCGGTTTCGCCGAAAGTGACACTAACTTTCAATTTTTAAATAGAACACCCTGTATGTTATTGCATTTTTGAATTCTGCATAATTTTCTGAATCCAACGATGCCAAATAAGTGACATTTCAAACATCAATTTTTTTTTATAATACAATTTTTAGTTGCCATGATGGTTTCGATTTATTCTAAATGACCCGTGTAATACTACAAAAATCGAAATCCCGTTAAAAACACTAAATTACGTGATTTATGAGCAAATAAAATTGACTAAAATTGTTTTTGGGGCAAAACTCAATTTTTTCAAATGGAACCATATCGGTACCGTGGTACCATTTATTAGTACTATTAATAACGAATTTATTCATATGTCATATTAAAATATTCGATAAATACAAACAAAATTGCAGCTAAAAGAAAATAAGAAAATAAAATGTTGTTCTGATTCAATGTTAAGAAGTAACTAAGGTGACTTTGAAAGCAATGAAATATTTAGCTTGTCAAACATTTGTTGGTTTAACGGTGTTTTTATTGTGTCTTTAAAAATTGTTTAATATTCTTGTTAATTGTGTTCAAAATGCCGCAAATTTATACAAGAGATGAAAAAGTGGACATGTTAATTATTCATGGGGGATGTAAAAGAAATACAGTTGCGGCTACCGACCTTTATGCCCAACGACATCCTGATAAACAATGTCCAGCGAAAAATTATTTTAAACGTGTTGAGAACCAATTCCGAAGAGAGCCTAACAATGATCCCGAAGGAATGGTAAATAATGTTTTGTCTCGAAGAGAAGTTGATAAGACTGTTTCTTTAAGGCAAGTTGGGTTTGAATTGGACATCAGTCACCAAACAGTAAGCCGAATTTTGCACAAATACCACTATAAATCTTTTAAATACTAATTGCACCAGCATTTGTACGAAAGTGATTACGAACATAGGATGGAATATTGCAATTGGATTTTGCATAATAACGTGCAGCCAAACAATGATTTTTTTGGGACTGATTTTATTTTCGGACGAGTCTAAGTTTACAAATTTGGGATTATTTAACCGACAAAATACAAAATATTGGTCACAAGAAAATAAAAATTTATTACGGGAGGGTAATTTTCAAGTGCGGTTCGGTTTCAATGATTGGCTTGGAATAATCAGTAGTAGAATCATTGATCTAATAATATTTGAAGGACCTCTGACTTGTGCCAGATACTTGAGATTCCTGTAAAATGAGATTGAGGATATTTTTAGATGAGTTACCTTTAGATATAGGACAGGGAATGTATTTCCAACAAGATGGCGCTCCTCCCCATAATTCAAGGATAGTAATTGATTACCTTCAACGGAGATTCGGAGAAAACGTAATTTCGACGAATGGTCCTGTGAGGTGGCCTCCAAAGCCACCTGATTTAACGCCCCTTGATTTCATTATTTGGGGTCATTTAAAAAATATTGTCTATGCAACCGCCGTTACAACCCGTGAAGACCTGGAGCTACGAGTAAGACGAGCAATTAATAGCATAACGGCCCAGCATTGGCGAACGTTCTTCGAGAAACAGTTATGCGAGTTCAGAAGTGCATTGACGTTAATGAAGAGCATTTTGAACAACTGTTGTAATATTTTGTGTTAATTTTTTGTATTCCAAAACCACCTTATGTGTAATAAGGTAACTAGAATAAAATTGTATTTTCTTTTAGTTGTAATTTTATTTGTATTTATCGCACATTTTAATACGATATATGATTAAATTCCTTATTAATAGTAATAATAAACTACCACGGTACCGAGATAGGGTTCCATTTGAAAAAATTGAGTTGTGCCCCAAAAACAGTTTAAGTGAATTTTATTTGCTCATAAATCACCTAATTTCGTGTTTTTAATGGGAGTTCGATTTCTGTAGCATTACACGGGTCATTTAGAATAAATCTGAACCGTCATGGCACACTTAAATGAAAAACTAAAAATTACCTATATTGTAAAAAAAATTGATTTTTAAAATATCACTTATTTGGCATCGTTAGATTCAGAAAATTATGCAGAATTCAAAAATGCAATAATATATAGGGTGTTCCGTTTAAAAATCGAAAGTTAGTGTCACTTTCGGCGAAACCGGAAGTGAAAAAAAATCTATTGTATGTCAAAAAGTGCTGCTTATTATGTATGTAGTACATCCTAAATTTCAATCAATCATCTTTGAAACTAAAAGAGAAAAGGTGGTATACCATGATCCTGTTACACCCTGTATAAAGTTTTGAAGAATCGCCCATTATTCTGTTATTCCTCATCTTATACAAGGATCAAAATGAGATTAATAATTTCTATTCAGTAACGTCTCTAAAAACATTTCCTCATAGACACTCTCAACTTTAATTTATCTCAACTTTTACATCCCAATATATTCCTATTTTTGTGAAATTTGTATTTTTATTTATTGAATAATTGTTATTAGTATGTTGAAGGTGACTATTTAATTACAAATAGAGTATCGATTCATTTTCACAACAACAAGGCATTTTTGTATCATATTCTTATTATCAAATACTTTTTTAGATATAGCGCCAACATGCAGGCGTACAGGTGGTCAGACATACAGATGAAGAGACCGACGTACAGGCATAGTAAATTAGAAGACCGCAATTTTCCTAATCCACATCCACGTAGAACTCTGAAGCAATTTCGAGGAATGATTTTTTTTTCTCATTAAAATGCGTTTATATTACTGGTCATCTACTTACAGATTACAATTTCTAAGCAGCACGAACCTTGAATTGAAGTAAGCAAGAGATCCAAGATTTGTAATCCTGGAATTGTAATTTAAAGAACGTTGGACAAACGAAATGAACAATTATAATAAAATTTAAGAAGCATAATACTGTAATATTTTGAAGTATGGAAGAGTATTTTTAGCGCGTCTTTGAGAACAGTTATCAATTTTAGAGAGTCACTTAGTGGTAATGAATAATGTATCAAATAGAGAGCTGCATATTAGAAACTATAAAATATAAAGATAGTATAAATATTGATAAAAAAAACTTATTTGAAACAATTCAGTTTATTGATAAGTTAATCAATCACTGTTCGAATTATTGCATAGTTTATGTATTAGCAGGTTGATTTATCTCGCAAAAACTCTATTTGTTGATTAACAAGACGTAATTTTAGATTAGTTCAATTTTAAGCGCTTCCAGATCATGCCAACTTAGCTAGCGAAACTCGTAATCTCCGTAATAATTAGTATTTTTCTTATACATATTTTAGTACTTTTAAAGAGCTACAATGTTAAAAAATAAATATGTTAAAAGACGATATACAGCCAAATATAACAATTAAAATAAACTAAAACAAGTTTATTTTTAGAGTATCAGTGGTTTCATAAAACAGATTACTTACTTTCGTACTTGAGATTCAGATTGCATATGAAGTCAAGGTGAAAATGCGATTTGGATTATCTTGGTTGGAGTCGAATGGAAAAGGCGTAAAAGTTCCATTAAAGTTTTTTGCGAAGACTGAACGGTTTTAAAAAGAGAAGAGATCATTCAATTGGTTTTAAACTGTACGTGGATATGTTTATAAAAAGTTAGATATATCTTCATAAAAAAATAACTGTAGCAAAATAAAAATTTGTAAGTAGATTAATTTATCAGTTAGGGCCATCGCACTGTTTCTATGTAACAAATAGTTTGTTTCATGATATATAACAAACAAAGCATAGAGATAAAAATGGTCAAGATAGAGATAACTGATATATTAATCTTACTCTAAAAACAAGAAGTTACTATTTTGTATAATATACTACCCATATAAAATATTATACGCATTAATTGATTTAAAAAAACAGAAAAGCTAGATAAGTACTTGTACATACAAGAACGTCTAAATTGGAAGCTAAATTTTTTTTAGAACGAAACCCACGGAATATCCTAGCCTAAGATCGCTGGCAGAGTTTTTTTTAGGTATGTTTTAGTTCAAGTTTACTATTTATAAAAAATCGCCTCGACTATGTTGTTTAAATTTTTTTAAATCAAAACGTTTAAAGCCTATATTACGTGGCCAAAAATCGGGATTATACATTATATCCTTTTCAAAGTTAACTACTACAAAACATTTATTTTTCTTATCACTGCTAGAAAGTTTCTGAACATCAACTTTATCAAAACCTGTTTTTTGTGTATATACTATTTAATATCTTCAGCTTTGCAAGCGCATTTACACCTGTATATATAAATCCATACTTTTTTTCAATACCCGAAAATCCACTGAGACATACATCCCCTAACGATTCACCTGTTCCTAAGTTTTTAATTTGGTCTTTTATTTGTATTATTTGTTTAAATTTATTTCTTCCCCCTTGGTATTGGAAACCAATTTCATGTTCCTTTGGCTGGCACAAGTTTATATTTTGATTTTCATTATAGCAAGAAGTTGGTTATACGTGCTAGAAGTTCTATCTAAATTAATAACTTTTTGTATAATCATCTACTAAGTCCCTTAATTCGTTTCCATTCATGTTTTTACTGCCTTAGAGTAACTGCTTCGTATTTCTAATGTTTTATTTGTTATTTTTTGTAACTAAAATTGTGTAGAGTAAATTTGCATTCTAGCCAAGTTCCACATACATGCTTGAGTGTTCTTTATACGATTTTAGTTCATCTTCTAAGGTAGATATTTTGTCTTTTGACAATTTATTGTTGCCTATTAGTTTCTGATTGATATCAATTGACAATTTATTTTCAAATTTTGATGTTTCTATAAGGGTATCATTTACCATTTCAGTTTCGTTTTCTTCATAGGGATTGTTAGAGAACACGCCAAAACCCTCGATTAACTTTTCGAAACTGTAACAAAATGCGACATTTCGCGCTTCACATAAAAATGCCATTGGAACAGGTTTTTATACATTCAATCATATTTTCGCTCTAAGGGACCTTTTTTATGCAAAATATCAGAAACTCATCAAGGAGTGTAATTTTAGAAAGTATACTAAATGTCGCAGCACGGGAACTTAATATCGCTCCGACCACAAAATTTAGGAAGTATAACGAAAACCGACTAAAAACCTTTTTACGAATCAACGTTGTTAAGCACTGCAACTCATGCGTTGTTGTGTTAAATATGAGGACGAGTAAATCCAGTCTCTAGTCAGTATTTCGAGAGTTTGAGCGAAAATAGCCCTTAGCGTCGAGGGTACCCTATCATTTCCTAGCAGGCGATTTTGACGGGAAAATGATGGGTTTTAACGGTATTTGCCCTAAACCGGTTCCTCAGTGACTCGGTGTCAAAAAAGTATAGTTATCATGTACTCAGAACGTGCATGGGACCGCTTTGCCTGAACGTATGAAATTATAATTGCAAAATATAATTCAAAGTCGTTGCGATTCAAGCATTTTTAAGCTCCGAGGAGTGACCAAAATTGATATTGAACTGAAAATGCGTCAATAGACAGGCAAGCAAAAGCCCATTAAAAAATTATAAACATTGAACTTTTTACTGAATCTTTTTGTGTAATCGTTAGCTAGAAACTAAACATTGGATGGTAGTTGGTACATTATGAGTCGTTCCGTTCTTCACTATGTGTTGTACATGGGCCAGACTATAGTTTGTCAATACATTTTTCTTGAACGATTTGTAAAAACATAATTTTTTAAAAGATTTAATATATATTTTTGAACTTTATATTGTCTTTTCCTTGTATTTCAAAATTCATTTTCAAGTTTAAATTTAAGAAAGTGTTAGTATTTACTGTGTTAGATTTATAGTGTTACGACGTCCAATTGGTACCATCAGTGAAGCAGTTAAGCAAAAAACGTATTATTCTCTGTCTGAAACAGTCGATTTGAACCCTTCTCTGTGAACGTTTAATATCCACTTTGGAAAATATAATGAAAGTCCTTCAGACGGGTAAAGATGGATCGTTCACAGGATCAGTGGCTATATTTTCTGGAGTGTTATTGACCAATTTTTGATTGTTGCAACAAAATTTTCTAGCAGAGCAATTATTATAAAGCAGTTTATCCAATGGATTGAAATATGAACTGAATACGATTAATATACAGGGTGGACCATTAACAATAGGCCATAGTTCAGGGGTAGATTCTTTTGGCCAAAATATGAGGATATAACCAAATATGTTTTAGTAAAATGTTGCTGTGGAAAAAGATACAGGGTGTCAAAGTTCAAATTATTATTTCATTTTTTTGCAATAACTCAACAGCCTCTTGACTGATCTTTGCCAAATTTGCTAGAGAAACTTTTTTATTTTAAGAAACAATAATTTGTGTATTGCATTACGTTAGATCATAGAGGGTGTCGTAGGGCCTGTATCTCACGATGAATTTTTTTTCATATTTTTTTTGACGAAACGTTGTGGTATTTCTGACCAGAAAATCTGATGAGAGCGTCATTTCCACTTGGTATAACTTGATAACTCCAACCGTTTTCGAGGAAAGTGCCGTTAAACACGTCAATAATTTTTTGAAAAACAAATTCAAATTTAATCTATTATTTAAAGTGTATTTATTGAAAAAAGTACAAAACGTAAGGGAAAACAAAATCATAATAACACCCATCGTAAATTATTTCTCACTTTCTTATGAACGAATGGATTATATTTATGGTATTGAGATAAATACATAAATCAAAAAATTGTCTAAAATAAGGATCTAATCTTATTAGACCAAAAAAATAACGTAAAAGTTGACTTAATGACATTATAAACTTTCCTCTCATGCAAATTTCCTCTCACTTCCTCAACCGATTCATCTGCGTGGGAAAGTCTCATCAAGATAATTCCTGACTTCATCTTGCATGAACCACATTCTGTTCCGTATGTCTAGCATGAAGGCATGTAATACATCAGCAAGAGTATTTTGAAGAAAAAACAGACAATACTGTCCATTTAAATTTGGAGGAAGGACAAATGGTTCCAATAATTGATCGCCGATGATACCACACCAAAGGTTAATATTAAATGCCTTTCTTTAAAGGCACGAGGATTTTCCACTTCTCAGTAATGGGTATTTCTCCAGTTAAAAACGCCTCGGCGAGTAAATGTTGCTTCGTCGGCAACTAAAGTGTTCTTAACAAAATTTCGATCCCTTCTAAGTAAGTTTTGTACAGGAGTGAGATGATATGGGTAGAAGCATTCTATACGTAAGACTCTTAGAACAGATTGTTTACTCACCTCTGTTGCCGCTACTAAACGACTTGAGCTGACTTGAGGATCTTCATCCACACGAACTAAAATTTCTAGTTCTTGATCTGGAGTAATTTGTTTCGGTCGTCCTACATCATTTTTATGGCGAAATGAACCCGTTTCTCCCGAACGACGAAACAGATCTTTGAAAATTTTATGGTCTGGCTGTTTTCTATTTGGATATTGCAAAGAGTATCTCTTCGCTGCAGCACGTCCGCTAAAATTATTTTGTGCGTAAACACATATCATATCCCTCATTTCCCTATTTGAAAAATTTTTATGTCTAGACATTGTAAATAAAGAAGTTAAAGAAATTAGCTCGAGGAACACAAGAACAAAATAAAATGATTAAATGACGTAAATGACAGAACTAAGACGTAACCAAAGCACACTTTTCAACAAACACACTTTGTTTCATTAAATTTGAATTTGTCTTTCAAAAAATTATTGAAATATTTAACGGCACTTTCCTTGAAAACGGTTGGAGTTATGAAGTTCTAAAAAGTATACCTTTTATACGTGGAAATGACACCCTCATTTTTCTGGTCAGAAGTCAACATTTCGTCAAAAAAATATGAAAGAAATTCGTCATCAGATACAGGTCCTGCGGCGCCCTCTATAATCTAACGTGATGTAATACATAAATTATTGTTTCTTAGAATAAGAAAAGTTTCTCTAGCAAATTTGGCGAAGATCGGTCAAAAGGATGTTGAGTTATTCCAAAAAAAACGAAAAAATAATTTGAACTTTGATGCCCTGTATTTTTTTCACGGCAACATTTTATTAAAGTATATTTGGTTATACCTTCATATTTTGTCTCAAAGAATCTACCCCTGAACTATGGCCTATTATTATGGTCCACCCTGTATACAGTAAATTAGAACATGAAGATTTGCAAACAAACATAATTCAGTTTCATAGTTAGTGAACTTCAATCATAGGTTTATATGATCCTATTATGTGCAGTTAGATGAGATGGACAGATTAAGTATTACTGTTAAAAAAATGATCATTAAAATTTAAATCAGGGTTCTATGGTCGTTGTAATGCTCGGCAATGTTGCTCTCTTGTTCGTTCGCTCAAATATTACTTCTTCTATGTATTAGAATCTGAGATATATAAGATTGAAAAAGTTATTTTTGAATGTTTCTTAGTCTTTAAAATACTTGCTTGTAGCGCTACGATGGAACTGCCGCATAGTTCTTTCCTTCATTATATTGACGATGGTTAGAGATTTTTTTTTCAAAAATATTTTCTGTAATTTTTTCACATATTTCTTACTATACACGATATTTGAAGAAAATTGGTATTGACCTATTTTACAATGCAGTGTTTTGCAGATTTTGTTCACGTCATCGAAGCAAGACTTCAACGTGATTCATTTTGTTCAGTATCAGGTGTGACAAAAATGACAAAAAGAGTAAACTGAGGTTTTTTAAAATCTATTTCTCACCTTTGATATTTATGAGTAAAAAATCGGTCTCGGGTGGATGTATCTCAACAGTATATTTTCTCATCTTCCCATATCCTAAATATGTTTTCAACTTTCTAAAACAATTCAGTAGAATGCAATTTTCTCGGCAACGTTTAATCTGATGAGAAATTTGCAAATGGCGCTTCCAACACAATTTCCCATGCAACAAAAATTTATATTAAAAAAATTATTTATATAAGTTTTTTGTGTTTGAGAGGGATTTCGACAAAAGATTTATTTGGGCCCTCCCTGGAGCTGCTCTAACAAAAAATTTTAAATATCTGTTTGACGCAATTTTTCATCATGAACAATGTTTACTTGAAACAATTTCTGATTCGACAAAAAATTATTTTAGGACTACCAAATTTGCAAAAGGTTTTTTTTAATTTTAATTTTTTGATGCGACGAGAATTTGTTTTTGAGCCTTTCCTGAAACTGCCCCTGGTACTTTGACAAGAAATCTAAATAGAAATTAAAAATTTTCATCCTAAACAACTTATATTACTTAAAATATCTTTTTATCCTTCCTGGAACTGCCACTGATGTTCTGACGATGAATTTGTAAAACACCTTTTCAATACAATTCCCCACTCTAAATTATTTTATTTGAATATTTCTTTCATTCAACAAAAACTTATTTTGGGCCGTCCCTGGTATTCTGAGTAGAAATTTGTACAAAGCATTTTCGATCCAATTTTCCATTCTGAACAATTCTAATTTTAAAAGTGCTTTAATTAAACGAAAACTTATTTATCCACAAATTATCAGCTTTGCCCTCCCTAATGGTGTATGTTCCCTCATATTTGCAGATATGTTGCTTCTTAAAGCAGCAAGCCCCAGATCGTAGTTTTTAAGATTTTTGTCTACCACCTGATAATGAAAAAGAAAATATGCTACTTTGGACCCTTGCCCCAATGACGTGAGTAAAGAGCCAGGTGAGTCCAGATATATCATTAAATGAATTATATTAATTTAATTTCTGTTATAGGAAACATAAATAGGTGATGTTAATACCATGAATTTTGAGCCAATACGGTTATGAAATAATTAGTTTAAATGTTTAATAAAGCATTTTAAAGTCTATAAATAGAGTGTTCTAAAACTTAACTAGATTTATAATATTAAACTAAAAATACTCTTAATCATCTTAAATTATTTCTCTCATCGATAAAGGTGTCAACTTAAAATATTGTTAATAATTCTCTTCAATATTACCAATGAAATAAATATATTTTGTATTTATCGAAAGTTACAAGCAGTAAAATAAAACTATTTATAAATTTTCGGGACCAGAACTCGATATCTAAAAGAGAACGTACGTAAATTTTAGTTTTTGATTTTGAACCAGTAAAATGTATCCATTTTCCTGATCAAAATTCGAGATGTAAAAGAGAATTATAGTTTTTAATGTCAATGCAATTAATATTCTAGCAATAGTTATTCTAATATATAATTTTAACTCAAATGTATGTTCTACTTTTTGTGTAATAATACTTAAGACGCCAGGACATATCGAACAAATCGTGAAGAATCTAGGTCAAAATTCCTATAAAACATGTGTTTAACATGCCATATTTACTCGCTAACTAAATAAATTTCTCTAAGTAACGTGCATGCTTAAATAATACCTACATTAAATCTATTTTAATTATTTTACTTGTTTTACTTTAGCCGTTAATTTATCACCACTTGTCTCTGATTTAAAATTCCATGCCGACTTTAGCCTAATTTTTATTTAAACAAGAACAATGTGTTCACTATTTTAATATTTATCTGTTTTACTAATATTTTCTATTAAGTTTTATTTTAATTGAGTAACATAGTCAATATTGTAAATGACGGAGACAGACACGATACGACAACATGTTTTCGTGGCAGTGAAATTCCGATCACAATCGCGAGAAATATCGTCCTTCGGGTTCGACTCTCGACTGCGGAGGTCCGAGGTCATAGAGCTTTTCCAGCAGTCGTTGCTGCAAGCGGAGGGTTGTAAATCGATAGGATGCAGTACGCAAGCCCAAAACTTTACCCCGTACCCTCACTTTTTTACAGTTTACAACTGAACACTCACCATCACCAACGAGGTTTTTAGTTAATCATTTTATTGACACCTATGTCACAAGAACAGAAAGCGGTTAATGAAATTACGTTTTTACAAAGGCGGAATGAAAAGTGGGAATTGTATCAGGTGAGCTTCACAAGAGCCACAAAGCTACAATTTTGCTGGTTTCAATAGTAGCAGTCGTGAATTCTGCAGTACTGAGCGTTTCGTAAATCTAAAGTGGATTTTCAAATGTTTTTATTAATATATTTTTGCATATTATTAAAACTTATGTATCATTATACAGGGTGTTTCAAAGTTAAAAGTACATACATTATATGTGGATAGAGGACATTTTGGCGGTTCCGAACGAAGGGTAATGATAAGATTTATTTCGACCTATCCACATATTTGGAAAATCGTCGCTTAGGAAATTTCTCACAATATTCCTAAAATGGGGTGGAGCGCCATCATGCTGGTAATACATTCCCGCAATATTTTCATTTTCCAATAGCACGGGTAAAAAATTTTGCAAAATGTTTAAATAAACTTCACCTGATAATGTACCAGGGAGGATATGTGTCCCAATCAAAGGATCGTTGAAAACACCGCACCAAATATTAACAACAAATCTATGTTGGAATGTATTCTGACTTACAGCATGTGGATTCTCTTCTGACGAAATATGTTAATTTCTTAAATTATAAACACCATCTGTTGGAAATTATGCCTCATCTGTAGAAAGACATACTTACGAATTCTTCTGTTCCGAATAATCCAGTTACTAAAATTTAACCGATGAACTTCATCCCCTTCATCTAACCTCCGAACCTGTTGAACATGAAATGGATAGAGATTATTTTTTTTTAGTGTTCTCCAAATACTGACATATGGAACACCTAAAGAATGACCCACTCTTCTTGTGCTAATTTTTTGATTATTTGCAACAATATTTAGTATATTCTCTTCTACAGCTAAAAGTTGCTTTACTTGATGCTCATTTAAGGTGGCCGTTGGATACCGATTTTGGAATAATTGATAACTCTAGCTAAAGTTTTATAAAAATATAAAATATAGGAATTATAATATTCCAACATATCTGCAAGTGCCTTATATAAATAAGGACTTAACAAATTAAACCAAAACAGCTATTGCCCCTTACGAGCGCTGAATTATATGGTAAAATTTAAGTATTTTGTCTAAAAATAGTTAACACTAAAATGCTCGAATGCTACGAGGAAGAGCGAGGCCTCCTTTATCTCAGGATGTCACTAACTGCAGACCGGTTTCGACCTAGTTTTGGGTCTCGTCAGTGCAGTGCAAGTGATACCTTCAATTCCCGGAGTTCGCATCTCATACACACTGTTAAGTTCCACCGCAGTAGAGCGTAACTAGAGCCATCTCTCAGTAGTCTCGAAACAATCCAAATCGAAAATAAAATTGATAATCATCACTGAATAAGCAACTTTATAGCAGAAGGAAATTTTATAAAAATATAAAATATAGAAATTATAATATTCTAACCTGTCTGCAAGTGACTGATGTAAATAAGGACTCAACAAATGAAACTAAAGCAACTATTCCCCCTTACTAGAGCTGAATTATATGGTAAAATTTGCGTATTTTGTCTAAACATAGTTAGCACTAAAATGCAATGACTTGGAATGCTCGAATGCTACGAGGAAGATGCGAGGTCTCCTTTATCTCAGGATGTTACTAACTGCTTCTGTGTTGCAAAATGATGTTGTTACCAACCTGTTGCATGAAAGTGTCTGTACATTTTGAGCAAGGTAGCTTTGATAACTCCACTCCACAATTAGTGTGACCGACGATCGTCAACAAACTTCAACGAACATAGGAAATACCTATGTGCATAATAAAAGTATCATTATAAAATTACATAAAGCACTCGAAATACATAAGTTTACTGGCCCCCATTAAAATAAAGCTAACAACCCAAAATCTTCGTAACAAGATGATCAGATACTACTGTAGTCCATTACGAGGTTTCAAAAAGCCCAAAACGTCAAAATTTTGTAGGATCTTTTGCAACACGTCCCCCCAGTTTTCGAGGGTGAGAAAAAGGATGGTACCAGGAGTCTGAAACCATTGCGTACTGTACTACCCCTATCAATGAAAAATTGCCGTCTTCTCGGTTTTGGGCGTACGACGGCTCGTCGAATTGTGTTATTTTTGGGAAATAATAAATTTTGTTAATTTACACTAGAATAACCTAGACTGGCTCCCGAGGGTTGAACCTACCCTCGCCTGTAATAGCAATATCCCCAAAAAATATTAAAAAGGGGCGCGGCAAGATTTTTTATGAGTTTTCGAGGGCAGGGATCATGATGGTGGAGTTATTTCTCGCCCTACCCTCCCGTACTACCTCCAACACATAAAAAACACCCTCTCTCCCATGCTGTCGGTCCTAGGTATGCGGGGATTCGCCGGATCGGGGTTTTTATGGGATTATCAGGGAACTAACCATTACTAAATCACAGTTGATCTAAGCAACCCCCGGGGGTTAGGCAGAGAAGTATATTTTATATGGATAAAGGCGCACATAGGGTTAAAATATAATGAATACGTAGATACTCTAGCCAAAGAAAGTATCAATTCAGGGCTCAATTCCAATTATAAATTATGCCTAACAGACAGAGCAAATATACTTAAATTTAAACTAAGGAATAAATGGGAACACATGTGGATTGCCCACGTAAGTATATTACAACAATTTCTCGATTGAAATTTGGACATGCATGCTACCCTGCACATTTATTTAAATTTAAAATTTACGACTCGGCTAATTGTGAGCATTGCAATGTTACTGGGGATCTTGATCACATATTTTTTTAATGTAAAAAGCACATAGAAGCCACTGGCAAACTATATAACAACTTAATTAATTATGGCAACATTTCGACACCCTTCAATGTACTTCATCTGTAATCTCTAAACGAAAAGAACATTTTTGATTATCTAACTGGGTTCTTAGAAGAAACGAAAATCAAGAGATAGGTTAGCTTTGTTTCCTTATGTCTTATGTATTATATATACGTGCTTACCGTAGTCTGATCTTGTGTGTGTTCTGAAAAATGTCCTGAAAGACTCCTGGATGAGAAGCGTGTGACCCTCGTGTATCCTTCGTTTGGTATAAACATGTACATTAGACATGTTGTGGATAGGTTAATAGTTGTCATATTATTTTTGTTTTAAATTGTGGTTGGCTGTATGGTTTTTGTGCCTTAATGCCATTTAAAAAAAACCCCCGGGGATTGAAACTACCTTGCTGGCAGCACTGAAATCACTAGAAAAACGGGAAAATGGGTTCGGAACGGGCTTCTCACGAGTTTCCGAGGGAGAGAATCACGATGGTGGTGTTTTTCAACCTATCTTCTCGTAACTACCCCCAAAGTAACACCATCTTCCATGCTGTCGGTCCTAGGCATACGCGGGTTTGTTCGATCTGGGTTTTAAAGGGAATATCTGACATGTAATAAGTTACCAATGGCTGCATCAATGCTCGACGATTTCTGTTGGCTTTTTGGGTTAATTTATTACAAAAAAATAACTTTTTATTTAAATAATCATTTAAGAATTGGTATGCTCATATTTATTCTTATTAAAAAATATATTTAATGGTATTCATATTACGTAATTACAATAGTACACTAATCTACTCTTTGACGCTTACAGCTACATAGCAAACGAATTTCACAATCAACATTAAAAAGAGTATCTGTCTCGTTACATTCACAACCATCATTTACAACATAATTTGTATCGATACATATATGTAAATATAAATACATACGGTATATACATAAAGGGGTATTTTTGTACATTGGGAGTAGTTACGGCAAAGTGGGGTGAAAAAACATCAAAATAGTGATTACTGTCCTCGAAAACCCGTGAAAAATCCAGTGAATTCGGTGTTGCGAGCAGAGCTGTTTCAATTCCCGGGATTACTTAGGCTAACTGTGGTTTAGTAATGGTTAGTTTCATTGATATTCAAATAATAACTCCGATCCGTTGAATTCTCGTATACCTAGGACAGACAGCGTAGAAGAGAGAGTGGTTTTTATACGTTGGGGTTAGTTTTGGGAGGGCAGGGTGAAATATAACACCACCATGGTAATTTCAGCCCTCGAAAACCCATATAAAACCTTGCCGTATTTTTAATTTTTTGAGGATTTTGCTATTACGGGCGGGGATAGATCAACCCCCGTGGTCAGCCCAGTGTATTCTACTGTAAATTAACTGAATTTATTAGTATTGCCCAAAAAACCCGATTCGATGAGCCCTCGCAACCCCAAGACTAAGAAGACAGAAATTGGAGTGGTTTTTCCTTGATAGGGGTAGCACCCAAAGGTTTCACTGTCACAATCGTTTTTCTCACCCTCGAAAACGGGGAGAGGAATATGTTACAAAAGATCCTATAACTTTTGATGTTCGGGACCTCGTTAAATGGACTGCTATGATGAACACTTGGTTTCCCTTACCCCCGACTGACCAACAAAAGTGAATGTCACATGCACGTAGTGCATAAGATGTGGTTATGTAAAAAAAAATATTTTGAGATTTCGGTGAATTTACACGTTTCAAGGACCTTGACCTGGATTTTTTAAAATATCATCTGTCATCTGGCACCATCTACCGTCTATGGCCCCACCTAGAGCCCAACTGGTTTGATTGATTTTGCCCAAATTTTGCATTCGAAATCACAAAACTAGTCAAATGTGTACAGTCAATTAGTAAAAACGGCGTAAAACATAGAAGGCAATAATTGTCTTCTATGTACAATTATTGTTTTCTTAAAATTACTATACCGATTTTCATCAGACATACCTTATGGATACTTCCATAGCATCAATATAGGATGGCACGACTAGTTGATCCATCCACTTGGATGTTGTAAAGGATATGGTTTGAAGAAGTAAATAATTAAATGTACCAAGCGATACCAGTGTGAGTTCATATTTAATAAGGTTGGAAGGTCCCTTACCTCACAAACTCTATATTAGGCTACTGGTTTAGTGGTATAATGTACATCAAGTACTACAACATCTTCAGGCATCAAGACTAAAATAAATATAAAAATGTTTTTTAAAATAAGGTACTCATTATAGAAAAATGTAGTTTAAAATTTAAAATAAAAATAACTTATGTTACACAACAGTAAAAAGATTTCTCCATATGATATAAATACAGTGCAATGCCAATAAACAATACATTAACAAATTAAAAATAATTAATAATGACAACAGTGAACCAAAAAATACGTCGTGTTCAATAGACAAGCTCGTAATGCCACTAATATAATAGCTCTTTTTTTATACATTTATTTAACGTCGGCCTATTTCCGCTACTGAGGCCTAACACCGACGCCTGTAGATGAGCTACCCCCAACCAGAAATTTTGCCGAACCTCTTGCCTTAAGAAGAGTAGGGATCTTTTACTTGCCTAACATTTAATAGACAAGGGACCGACGGCTTTACATCCCCTCCGAAGGATGGTATATCCCCTATACAACCCTCGCCTAAAGTTGTATAGCTTCCGCGCATACACTGATATACAAGCCGCTAGAAGATGTGTGAGGCGAGGACGCGGTCTTCATTGGAACGGTCACCCGTCTAACTACTAACCGCGCCTTACGTTGCTTTACATCGCATATCGAAGTATGTACATAGTAAAGACGCACCCACGCTCGCCCAATATGATAGCTCTGTTCGAGTGTTAGTATTAAGTATACCTCCTGCCCTTTAGTTTTGGATTTAAGTCTGGTCGATAGCCGAGTGGGTTAAAGCGAGAGGTGGCAATCGCGATTAATCACACGGACATCGTACCACCGGGTTCGAATCCTGGCTTCGGCACTGTCGGAGGAAATGGTTGTATGTCCGCGTTTTTTTCAATGTGTAACGCCTGTTCCGCACAAGCCCTGGCTTCTGGAATTGGGGGTTGTCTAATTTCTGTGGCGTTTATTTATTATGTTTATTATTTAAGTAGTAACTATAAATCACGGATATGTATAAATATGTGATAGAAAGTTCACCGCTGTCATTCTTAATTATTTTTAATTTGTTAATGTATTGTTCTGTATTTTTATTATATGGACAACTATTTTCACTTTTGTGTAACGTAAGCTATTTACTTTTAAATTTTAAACTACCCTTTTGTATAATGAGTATCTTATTTAAAAAAACATTTTTCTATTTATTTTAGTCTTGATATCTGAAGATGTGATAGTACAATGATGTACATTATACCACGAAAGCTCTAGCCTAATATAGAGTTTGTGAGATAAAGGGCCTTTATTTTTCTGACTTTCAACTTATTAAGTAAATAATTGTTTTCTATAAAATGACTAACGATATTGATCTAAATTGACACGCGGATACTTGACGCTGAGATGACATCATTAGTGGCTTCTAGAAAGTATAGAAAGGGAGGTTTTAGGGAATAAGATATGAAGAATGAAATAATTCTTCATCTGAAACGATTCTAACGAGTTTGATAAAGGACCCCGCACAGAAACATGGGATTTGGGATCCCGGTGAAAATGGTCAAAATTGAGATATGTTGTAGTTTAGGTCTTTCTGATCAAAAGTTCATTGGGACCAAGGCTCGAGGACCTTTTATCCCGGTTAAAATAGTCGAAATTAAAATATGTTGTAGTTCAGGCCTTCCTGATGATAAATTCAAATTGAGCCAAGGCTCGAGAACCTTTTAATTTGAACTTACAGCAAAGGTCGAAAATTCGTAAATTCGTGAAAAATCTTCAAAAATTTAGGGTGAAGTCACTGGTAAATGAACATTTATGTAAACTACATTTTTAATGTATTTGAAACCTATAAAAGCTAGGGACATTTTGAAAATGCGAAATATTTATTAATAGATCTATTAACAGCAACAGAATTGTCATGGAAAAATATGCAATTTTTTTATTAATAAGAAAAATACAAAGTACAGAAAATTCCAATAAATGAATACAAATTCCCAGAATGAACAGACGAAATCCAATAAATGAACTAGAACATTAAATATTTTACGATATCTGCCTTTTTATACCAAATTGTATCTGCAGGTTGTGGCCATTTCCAATTTTCCATTTTGACTCTTTTCCATAGAGGTCACTTCATATTCATATTTTGATTCATCTACCTGCTTTACTTGTCCCGGAATATACTTTTTGTCATATTTAACTATAACAAAATCATCTATTTTATAATTAACTTGGCCTTCTTGATTATTATTTTCAGCTTGATCTTTAATTTGCTTTCCTTCACTATCAGTGGATGATGCATCAAATGAGCTTTCAGTAGGACTTTCTTTAGGGCTGTCGTTCTTCTTTAGTTTCTTCTTTGGTACTTGTTTACATTTTTTATTTTCTTGTAACTCCGTTTTGGTTCTGCTGCTTTCATCTTTCTCTCTTCTGCTACCTTGTTTCTTTCTTTTGCTTTTTTCTGTCCCTCCTGTTTCCTTTTTTTAAGTTCTTCAGCTTTTTCAGTTCTTTTTCTTTCCTTTTCGTCACAGTACCTCTTCCATTCTTTTGAAACCAAGGCATATGGCATTATAGCTGTGTCGTTTTTTTACGTTTCTTTACTTCCTTTTGAGGCCAGTACAAATGCTTTTCCAAACGTCTTCCACGGATTTTTTACCTGATACCCTTACATCAGATAGAACGTTATTGTACCATTATCCGGTTTTGTACACCACTGTTACCAGCAACTTTGCAGTGTTGTATGTCGCAGTAGTTCAATTCCTTAATATTTCCCAATATATGTGAAATTGTTCATTCGCTGGTGTATGTTCATTCACTGGTGATTTCACCCTACATATTTATATATTTATTTGTACGTATTAGTCCATTGAATGAGTCGGACGAAGCAGCAGATGTTTGCGATTCGGATTAAAAAATGTCCCCCCATTTTCGAGGGTGCTGAATAGATTCCCGGGGTCAAACCAATTTTTCCACCTCGACAACTCCCTCAAATTGGCCAAAAACCACCTCCAAAGTGCCCTTTTCCGTAAACCCGTTTATTTTCCCCAATTTTTCGACTAACTGTTATTCCCTCGAGTAGAACGGAAAGTCCCTCGAGGGATTTGACCTCAGTCACCCCTACACCAGGCTTCGACGTTGGAAAATTCATATATTTTTTGTGGAAAAAAAAGATAGGTGGTGTTTCTGTGAGGAAGGTGGCAGGTGACCAGGGTTTGCAACCACCCTCAGGTGTTGTTTTCACCCTTCAAAGGAGTGGAAAGGAAGTAATTTTTTTGGGAAAAAAATAATATTTTGTAGCAGGCGTTTCTTTGAGGAAGGTGGTAGGTGACCAGGACTGTGTAACCACCACCGGGGATTGTTTTTACCCTTCTAGGATGTGAAAATTTTTATTACACTGTTTTTATAAATTTTATGTCTACAGGCATGGCGTGACAGCGGATCAACAAAATCATAGGCGCTTACAAGAAGGTTTGCAATCTTCATTTTCCTCCCAATTTTCGTCACATTCAGTACTGTCATTCTCTTGCATATCACATGCATCGTCCGTTTTCGGGGAATGAACGTCAACACTTATATCGGGGATAAATTGTATAACACGAAATTTTCAGAAAACAATACCCATTTGTGATGTGTATACATGGTAGATTTTTCTTTACTTTTTTAAAAAAATTTCTTTGAAAATTCTCAAATAATTCACGATCATGAAAGTCGACACGGCGAATCAAATGGCGCAAACCGCATATCGCTACGTCGAAAGGTTCTCGAGATAGAGGCGTCGGAATGGTGCGATTTAGGCAATTCTTGGTTTATTCGTCCCTGGCTTTTAAAATAAAAGTCGAATTCACCTCATTTATCGTATAGAGTAGGAAATCTCACGGAGAATCGAATGGTTTAGGTTAGAAGTATCTATCTCTGTCGGTTTTCTTCGTGTGGCCACCGGAATATTTTTTCATGTTTCAGAAAATATATTAATTCATTTCTCGAAATCGGTACATCAGGTTCATCCTCTATCATAGAATTTTGACACTAGGTACCTTTAAAGTTTTTGCAGAAAACACTAGATGGTAAACCTAATTTCACGCAACTACACCGCTTGGTACATTCGCTTTTAAAAGCACAGTTGTAGTCCTTGAAAAAAAAGTCCGGCACCGATGCCTTTTCTGAAAATTTCGGTTCCAAACGTCTCTTCCGTAATATCCATCCCCATTCAGTACATTTAAGTTCAATTCCTAGCCATGCTACTATATGTGAATGCTCGGCCTTTAAATCGTGTTCCTTCTTTGCCGGGGAGGGTCCGATTACTTATGATGTCTACATTTTTTTATAAATCCAGTTTATTTCAGCAATAACATCAATTTACGATATATTAAATGAAGTGGTCACATTTTCTTGAATATTCCTTTCAAAGGTAAAAACAACCCCTTTCTGTGATAGTCTTGTCACATTGTTATTGTTCTTCGTTTACTAAGGGTCTGAATTGAAGCCGTATCCCATTGTTGCTCTATTTTTTGTATAAGAATCTGGCAAATAATATCAAAAAATGTTGCCTCCTTGGAATTAACTTCAGGCATTAGATTACCACGAATATATGAGTAACACCTCATAATATCAAAATATGTCGGTACTCTTTCGTCCAAATCACTTCCTAGTCCAAATATAGGACAGGCAGTTTTCTTTCTGTTTTTCACAGTACTTGCACTTGCCGTTTTCTCCCTACTATTTCTACTAATGTAGTAACGATATTCACTAACTGTAATTAACTACAAATACACTGCTTTATATTATTTTCGTCACTACTTTCTAGCGTAACACTTCGCAAACAAAAGGGAGTAAAAAACGCATGTCGCATACATCGCCTAGCCTAGTCAAGGCCAAAAAATAACTATTTACGGCCACGTGTATTCGTGCAATGTTCCATAGCAATGGAATCTCCCAAAAAAAAATCGATTCTTCAGATACGCAGAGGATCCTGAAGACGACCTTAATTTAAGTTGAATTTTTTAGGTAGGTTACACCTAAATTATTGATCATGTAAAATAAAAATACGTGCCATAAAAAGCACAAATATATATTCCTGGTAGAAAAAAAGAATCAGATCTGACAAAATCAAAATGAATAAACCAAAAATGAATAATTACTCACATGGGATCAATCTACCTTCGTTACAAATATACGTATTTTTTAATTACGTTAAATGATTTTTTCAAGTGTCGAGCGGACCCTGAAGACGGTCTTTGTTGAAGAAAAATAAAATGTTTATTTAATCCTTAGCCTAAAAAGCAACTTTTGCCAAGTAGTGCCTTAACGATTTAAAAAAAAAATTTGTTCCACCCTAATGTACAATCATTTCTTAACATACAGCATCCAATTTTTCTGTAGAATATCAAACAACCTAATACAACAATCTTTTATTTATTATAAACAAACGTATTTTATTTCAATGCTCTGTATATTATTTGATATTTCAGTTTTATTCCTTGTACTATCTGGTATAACCCTCCTGTTCTATAATTGTGTTTTTGTTATCATGTGGGACAGTATATTTAAATAAATAAATAAACAATACACTAACAGTATAACAACGATAATAATGATAAATGTATTTATATAACGACAAATACCAGATATTTAAGACTGAGCACATTTTAAAATTTGTGTTTACAATGTTAGTGTAAATCAATATGTTTTAAATTGACTTGCTTGTTACAAATTATCATCAAAACCAGGCACCCTAATAATCATTTAATACAAACGATGCTAAAATATTATTTAATTTTCTCTAATTGAATGACAAATCAACATCGTTCTACCATAATGTTATATGAAATAGTAATTAGAGTATGCCTCTATAATTAATTTGTGTACGGGAATAAAGGATGCTGGAACTTACATTGGTTTAATATAAATTCCATTTTATTTTGTGTGTAATTTCACATTTCACAGAAACTCTAACATCGATGAGTGGAAATAGTAAAATATAACAAACCGCGGCAACTTCATACTCTGTAAAAATTGCATTCTACAATGATTGAGAACTGAAACTTTATAAAGTTTGTCCAAATAGCAGAAACTAAGCAATTTCTCACAAGTTTATTTCAAATCGATGGCGGTACTTGAGCTGCTGCAAGACAAGTCACACAAAACATTCGGAAAATGCGACCTCAAGTTCTATAATATGAGAACTTCAAAGTATCCTTTCATCGATTTAATCTATGTCCCTCATCTAATGCATTGCTTATCTCTGAGCTCGCTTCGCCTATTTCATAATTATTATATTCAAAGACAGAGATTAGTTTATTATGCTAGAATGTTGCTGGAAGGTATATAATAAATCAAAGTGCTAATTCTAGCATTCAAAGATCCTATTAACTCGGGTCAGCAAATATCTTCTTCGAGAACAACTCACTAAATTATTTGTTAGCTTGATGTGAATTTAATTGCAATTAAATGCCGATTTGTATAAAATTCTTGTCATAATTTACTTTTAACAAGTCGCATTTCCTTCACAGAACCGGAACCAGGAGTAGAGGAAGTTAGCCGTAGGTCGGTCTCCCCCCACCACTGACCTTGACCTTGACCGTGCACCTGTGGTCCGTTCCTTCAAGGCCACGGTGGCATCGTAGGTTCGCATAGCATATACCGTGACCTTGACCTTGGACGGCCGCAGTGCGTTTCGACTTCAAGGGCGCAGTGTTGCTGTTACCCAGAACGATCACTTGCGGTGACCTTGGCCTTGGCTAACACTATTAGAGAATGCAAGGACGGAGCTTCCTCCTTGCCACGCAACTTGACCTCTAAAATTACATTAGTTCAATACGTACACAGTAAAATGTGGTGGGGTTCTATATTTTGTGACGTAGTATACTTTTTCTATAAAAAAAGCACGGACTATTAGAACAAAATCATATTTAGTCTGGTTCACCTACAGTTAATAAGTGAGCATAGTGTTGTGATCTGAAATATTTTAAGTAAGCAAAGTTCTGTAATATTTCTTGGTTAGTAATTCTTTCACTGTACTCAACTACTTAAATATGACTACCAATATCGATTTATTAGCCCTTAATGAACTTATTATTAAAGATACTGAAGTTTTAGACCAAAAACCTATTTCATCGTTAATTTTAAATAAGGTTTACGCCATTAAAAAAATGTTAATGCTTAATACACGTTTTGGAAAATCGATATTAGTACATTTATTTGATGAAAGTACAAGTACTACCTTTAAATCATTTTTGCCTAAACGTATTGCTGAACTATTAAATATAACTTTTATAGAAGAAATAAATTCGTCTAGTGGTAAATATGCGTTGATTTATTTAGGAGAGAATTCACCCATTTATACCGGTGCTAAATCAAGGTCACTAATAAAATTCGAAATTATTGCGTGATTTAAACTATTTAAAATATTTGTATACTTTAAATTATCAGACCAATAAATAAGGTATAGTGAAAGTATAACTTAGACTGAAATATTATAAATACACTACAATAGTAGTAGAGATGTAAGTAGTTTTATCATATATTTGATAACTTGTTCTAATTTTATTTATGTAATTTCTAGCCTCACTATAACTGGCAAGAATGTGGATGCAATATTCAGCAGAACGTTGGGTAAGGGCAGAAGACATTAATTCGGCAATTGAAAGACTATCTTCTGTACTAGGCGACTTAAGTATGGATAGACTCCATGCAATAAATTATGATCTGAATTACTGCTTCGATGCTGAAAAAGTTAAACAGCTTAATGAGGATTCTGAGAGGTATTACAGAGGTGCACAACTATGTGGTAAATTCTCTCGTGGTATTGTGAATTTAGAAGAATTCTGTGAGCAACTAGTGGAAATAAATTTAAAACATTTCCTATGTGACATAGAAAAATACTTACCTAAGAAAATTATTGAAAAGTATCAACTCGACCAATCTGATGAAGAACAGGATGAAGACAACTCAATTAGTAGTTAATCACTTATTGTAATTCTTCTGTTAATAATATTAATATGTAAATGGTGTAATAAAATTATTATTATGGAAATATAGTTGTTTTTATTTTTAAAATTAAAATTGAAATAAATGAAACACATTATTAGATTATACATTAATTTATTTATAATTATTTTTGGTGACATACATTAAAAAATATTAATTATTAATCCTAAATATAAACATATTTAAAGATATTTATTTTAACTCTATATTTAAATCTATAATACATTTGTTAAGAAAGTGAACGTTTGCAAGAGAGCAGTGACTATATTTTGGTTGGGTGTGTTCCATACATCTTGGTACCTTTAACGATTTTAGATTGGGTATGCAGGGTGAGAAGTCATCTAGATCTATAACTCTATTCCATTTTAGATGATGCTGTAGAACATTTTTCTTTAATTTGCCTTTGCATACAATTATAACATCCTCTGACAATACGTTGCGTCGAAAATTATTAACAGCGTTTTGACAAAGTCGATGAAGTATTAGTGGGAATTCTGACAGTTGAATATATCCATCACTCCATTTTATGCCCCCATGGTAGTTGTTTTCTAACCATCGGTAGTGAGTCTGTTCGCCTTGGGTTAGTGATGAGAAAGGATTTGGTGGTTTGAAGAAATAGTGTGCTTGCTGATTAGTGTTACAACATAGAACAGCTAATTCTTTAACGGTAAAATCATTTGTTTTATATTGAAACCCCTGCAAGTCAACTATCAAAGTAGGAAATTGGCTACCTAATGACGTCATGGTAATAGGTATTCGTTACTTAGCACCAGCAATGCCACACTGAACTGAACCATCTAATGCGCTATAACTTAAATACGCATCGTGAAGTATAAGTGCATATACTCGAGTTTGTTCGGGAAACTTCGTCTTCCGTGTCTCAAATTCAATTTTTATATCGACGGTGGATGATTTCATTGCATCTGGTTGGTGTGAGCAATCAATAACAAACAATGGATTTTTTCTGAATTCGCCAAGGTCCATCATAGGTTCACTCATATCTTTATCGTAATAACTACGTTGGAAATTTTCATAGGCGTAGTAGGCTGCAGAGTCGAGTTTCTTATCGAAATTTAAATTCCAACGTTCATATGGAAATACTTCGGCATTTAAATATAGCCGAATATTATTTATATCTGCATGTATAAAACTTGCGGCGTCCTTGGTTCTGTCACTAGAGTTGCCATTGTTTTGAAATCCGATAATGATGTATCGAGGTCTCTCAAGACTGTTAGTGGTTTTAACAGCCCATATATCAGAAGCAGTATCACGTAGAGTGGGTAGCTCATAGAGATCCCACATACGGTAAGCCATTTTAACTTTAGCATTATTACTGCTCGTATCAATTTTCTTTAATAGTTTAACCTTTTGTCTAACTTCAGGCACAATATGTCTTATCTTCCATTCGATTTTGTTAATTTCTAACTGTGCATCAACTTCTCCAATGTAAGAGTCTTTAAAGGAACGTGCTATAATTAAAATTAATTCCTGTTTTGTATTTAAAATACCTTTGGTATAATCTTCTGCAAAACCCATGAGGTACTTAAGAGGGAGTTTACCGCTGAAAATGTGGCTGGTAGTATCTAAAATATCCTGTTTTTTCTCGGTGAGACCCCAACCTATAGTTAGTAGCGATGGGAGGGATGTTTGTCCATATGACACCCTAGTTTTCATTGTAGTAGTGATGCCAGGCTTCCTAACGACAGCGACCTGTTCACCACCCATTTCATATCTTATTTCTTCGAAGAGAAAAGCTAGCGCATTGTTAGATAGATAACACTTCTTGGTAACATCACTAGGGGTAAATTTTCCTTCTATATAAATGTAACTCTCTGTAATGTCAAGTATTAAGTCCTGAAAATTGACAGGAATGCGTACTTCATCAGAGTTTCTATAATATGGTGAACCGTGTGGTTTATATGTATGCTCATGTAAGCTAACGAGTGACTGATCGAATACAGGTTCCTCGAACACCTCAAGTTTTTCACTAGATGTAAAAGTCACCATTATTAACTATTTTTCTCTCAGTTTCAATCCGATGGATCGAAGAAATGCACGATCTTTAGCTGGCAGGTTATGTCTTAACCGTTTAAGCTCTACACGTTGAATGAGTCGATTTCCGCAGTCATTAGTCTTTTTATCGTCAATCACATTGAAACGATTGTGTGCTAATCGTTGTTGATTATATCGGAAACCCATTGTGTTTGCGATTTTAAAACTGTTTCAATTCTAGCTTTACGATAATCTTCTCACCACGAAAATTGATTAAATCTCCATTATCATCCAATATGCGTAGTGTAATGTTGTCGATAAACTGACGTCCTTCAGGTCTAACAGGCAAATATATGATGTTCGCTGGCTCTCTGGTAAGTTTGTAACCTGGTTCAACGTCTATGTCGAACTCGAAAAGGGTATGGGATTTAAGGGTATTCAGATATGCTCCAGAGATAATGTTGCAATCTACACGTATCATCCTTACTTTCATAATATCAACAGGTAATGTTGATTCATGATTAGTGTTTGGATGCAAATAAGTCGATTCAAATCCCAATAAATTACCAATAGAGTTTGCTTGTGTAAAGTCAATTCCATATTTTGACCAAATCTCACACTTTAGCGTATTGTTGTTCGCTCGCAGTCGAAATAGTTTTTCTTTTTCCTCTTTCTTATCACCGGGCATAGCTTTCAGTATTGCACGATATATCTCTTCAATTTCATAGGCTCCGCAAGGTATGTGGATAAGTGTGGGGGCTACTTTTGGTCCAATTCGATAGCAAAAACGATTGTTGGTTTCGTCCACATTGAATATAGAATTGTAAGAATAGAAGCCTGTTAATCCTAACCCATATCGACTATTAGTATCTAATTCAATGGGAGGATAAAACTCAGCACTGAGCACACTAGATCGGTTTGATAGAGTGAACGTATACGACATGACTGATGATATTTAGTGTTCTCTCATGAATTTATTGTGAACTACAGCAATAATCGTGGTGTAATTTTCGTTTTTTGCTGGATGACGGAGACGTTTGTATCTCATTATTTGATGCAACATTGACATCGCGCACTTTACAGTAGCAGCAAAATATTCTTCGAGGCGGCGGCCCATCATTAACATCAACACTGCTACCACCGCCATCATCATCATCATCATGATAATGTTCCTGACAGTATTGATATTTTAAAATATCAATATCATTCTGGAGATGCTGGGGTAGTTTGTCCCATACTAATGCAATTTCATGTGCAGCACATCCAATCATTACTTCTTTAGGCATATTTGCCAGTTGTTGTTTGCTCATCTTCAATAGACTGCGTAAACGGGAGAATGCGATTAGTGATTGACCCATCTGCTTGATGCTTTCCCGATCCATTTCAAGGTCTGCAGATGTTATTTCACAAGCGTTTGTAGTTATTTTGTAGTGAGAAACTTCAAACACAAATGACCACACCACACTGTGTTAAAATTTTGTTGGCGTTCATAGTTATAGTAAATTTTGTCGGTCGACTTTGAACCTCTGCGCAGATATAAAACTAATTCTGTCGGTGGGGGTAAATCACCAAAACTATCGAAATATGTGACTAAACTACCACGTTTTTTAAATGCAACCCAGTGTGTTCCAGGGCCATTTATACTGTCTAGATTTATGATGGCCGACTCATTATGACGTGGTCCAGAATATGGTAGAGTGTCCCGCATAAATATCCCCCGAAAATAGGGCACTTTCATCTTCTCTGCATAATATTTAAGATCGATATTAGTGAGAGGTTTTCGGGGTAGAGCATCTAGAAGTTTTTTGAACTTTGTGGTTTTAGATAAAGTCCTAGTCCTTTGCGATATGGTTTTAAATATAGCCCTTTACCACTTTTTCCTATAGAAATCGCCTCCATCTGCCTATTATGGCGATTTTTTTCAGCTAATTCCTCTCTACTCGTTTTAACATCATTTACAGCTTTAGCTATACCAGCAGCAGTGCCAGCTAAACTACCCAAAGCTGATAATCCAGCAAAAATGGGTATTAATGGTAGAATTCCACCCACTTTCGGTATTGGTATTATCCTAGGTGTACGAATATTACGTTTTCCACCAGCTGCTCTCATGTGTCGTCGTGCTGCTTGAAGCGCAATTTGCGTAACTTTTTTTGTGTCCTTAGCGATTTTTCGTTTACCACCGGCTTTACGTATGTCATCACGTACTTTACGTACTATTCCAGCACCAAAAGCTATATTTCTAGTTTTTTTCTTGTTTTTCTTTTTAATTATACGTTTCTTTGTAGTACGGGGTGTTGTTGACGTACAACCCATACCAAGACGTTGCTTTCCCTTCATTATAGTTGTAACTAACCACGCGGCGGCCTTTTCTTTGAAACTTACGTCTTTTGATTTAACTCGTTTCCAGGCAGCTTGTTCAAGTTGATAGTCTGCTTTGTGTCGGGCTGCTAAATTACTGGTGTTTTGATCGTATGCAATATCGTGCTGCTTGCATGCAGCATCGAGTTTGTTTATGCCTGGATCACCTCGGGCTAATCTTTTTTGTAATTTGGTGCCTGGACCACAATACTGGTAACCTCCCGGTAAGTGTAGTTCAAATGGGAGCTTATTTATTAGAGAATTGACTACCCCCTTACCAATCTTTAAACCACGACGATTTTCACGTGTGTGCTTCTCGGTTGACACCATTTAAATAACAATCACAATACGTACATCTATTTATATAGTATCCATCCGTGCTACGATGCGCATTGTGAAGCAGAAACAGAAACTTGCTGTAGATAATTTAGATGAAAAAGTAGGGTGTGGACTACAAGTCGAATCACGCCATGGCCCGCTACTTCCCTCAACTATTCGCGGACTCTTAATAGGTCCAAGTGGTTGTGGCAAAACAAATTTACTAATAACTTTGCTTACTCATCCACTTGGGCTACGTTTTTCAAACATTTACTTATATTCAAAGTCCTTACATCAACCCAAGTATGAATATTTACGCGATATATTAGCACCGATTACGGGGCTAGGATATTACACCTTCAGTAACAACGCGGAAATAGTGCAACCATCCGACGCTGAGCCTGAGTCTATATTTATATTTGATGATGTTATATGTGAAAAGCAAGATGTTATTCGAGCATACTTCTCAATGGGGCGTCATAAACATGTAGATTGTTTCTATTTGGCACAAACGTATTCCCGCGTCCCTAAACAGTTGGTAAGGGATAATAGTAATTTCATAGCAATTTTTAAGCAGGATGATATGAATTTACACCACATTTTCTCAGACCATGTCTCACCGGATGTGACTTATAAAGAATTTCAAGAAATGTGTGCAGAGTGCTGGAAAGACAAATATGGGTTTCTTGTAATTGACAAGGATAGAGAAGTAAATGAAGGGAGATATCGCAAAGAACTTGATAGTTTCATATATCCATGAAGTATTGTAATTAAAATTTTAATTGGTCTACAGATAGCATCGGGATAACTTCAGCAGTGAGGCTGCATTTGTTAGACATGAATGACAATGGTGAGAATAAACTCAGTAGTGCTATAGGTAGAAACATGAGAGAAGAAATAAGACTGAAACGTGAATTGATTGAGGCCACCGATTCAGTGCGCAAAAAATTCAACTCTGTGAAGAGAAGAAACGTTGAGAATCAGTTAACACTCGAAAAAATTTATGAACCCATAACAAAACCATTAAAGGTTATATCATCTGCTTCACATAACCAATCGCTAACACAACCTCAGAAACCAACACAACCGATAGAAAGTGCAAGAGCTAGTACTAGTACATTTAAAGCAACACCTGAAACTAGTGATGAAGATGGTGACAAAAATGCAAGTCAACAATATTTTTTGGAAACACCACCGGGATCGTCGTTAATGAGCACTCCATGTTCAGAAAGTTCTATTAGTGGCGCAGAAGGAAAATGTGATATAGTGCAAACACATTTAGAAAATCTGAAATTCGACAATGCTAGGTATGATACTATATACGGTGTACGTTTAGACCCCCATACAGAAAAACTACAAATGGGTAATGCTGAAATACGCTTTTCTAATGGAAATATCACATTGTGGCGTGGAACTAAGAAGGTGGGGACGTATTCTGGCAGTCCTAAGTTATATGATATGATATTTATGAAACAACCACAAATTTCGCGTAGTAATGAGGCTATTATTGGCGACAAAGAGTGTCAATTATATGGGGGGATTTTAAAACAGACAAAAGCACCATATAAAAATTATGATATGAAACAGGGTTTGAATAAAGCTAAATGGAAGAAATTCACTAATATTATAGAACCATTGGTATCTTCTACAGTTGTGACGAGATCTAAAACTGGCTTAGGTGTTCCTATTAATAAATTATACAATAATAGAGGTGTTGACTATGTATATTGGAATAAACCGAAAGAACTGGTGGACCGCCTACGCCTGCTCTATAGCTCAAAAATGGTTGGTAACAATGGTGTCAATAACGAAATAGTCAGTTTATTGGAAGAAATGAGGGAAGAAAGGATAATCTATTAGTGAAGTTAAAATTCATTTCACACTTATTTAATTAGTATAAAATATTGTGAAATGCTTAAACGGGGTCAGACGTAAACAGAAATGGCCGTTGTAAACAACACAATTGACAAGTTCGGTAGACGAAGAAGTAAGAATAATAAATCGATTATCGTACATGGACCTCCAGGTATTGGTTTTAAACTTACCGCAGATAATCAATTTGATATGCAAAATAAGCGTTTACTGAACATTGGTGAACCAATAAATCAAAAAGATGGTGTAACTCGTAACTATGTAGACGAAAATATCGATAAATGTATGAAAGACATTAAAAAGTCACACATTGCTTTTATGGAGAATCAGTGGACTGAATATAGTAAGTTTGTACACAGCAAAATTACCGAGATGATTAATGACGCTCTGCAACACATTAATAAAGAAATTTCTGGAGTTAAGAAATTAACCGAGGACAATTATACTATTTTATATGATGCAATAAGCAAAGTGCACCACATTCTCGATGAATCCCGTCTGAAAGGTATGACAGTGCGACAGAAATCACTTGGAAATATTGTGGCACAAGCTGGGAGGAACGATCGTAATCAACAAGTGATAGATGAAATAGTGGCTGAAGTCACGGACAACGCTGCTACATTAGGAAAAAAGTGAAAAAACAGACCTAAATTATCTATATAAACGCCTGACTTAAACTTCAATTATGGTGATTAGTAATGAGAAATTACAAGTTGTTAACGAATTGCATAAAGCTTGTAGGAGAAATTTCCGTAGAAGAAGAACAATAATCAAAGGTTATGGTGATTTATGGCAAATGGATTTAGCTGAAATGCAACCATACGCTGATGAAAACAATGGTTATCGATACATTCTCGTAGTGATCGACTGTTACTCAAAATATTTGTGGACTAAACCTCTAAAAAATAAAACTGGTGTTGAAATTACTAAGGCTATGAGAAGTATTTTACAAGAATCAAATTATTCTCCTAAAAATCTACAAAGCGATCAGGGTACGGAATTTTACAACAAAAACTTTTCTGCTTTAATGAAACAGTACATCATTAATCATTACTCCACGTATAGTACGAAAAAAGCAGCAATTGCAGAAAGAGTAATACGAACATTAAAAACCTGGTTATATAAAGAATTCTCAGCTAGAGGTAAATACAAATGGGTTGACATTCTATCCGACATTACAAAATTGTACAATAATAAAATACATCGTACGACTGGTATGAAACCTGCTGATGTTAAACCAACTACACGTTTAAATGCTTATAATCACATTAAAATTGCTTTGAAACCTAAATTTCGTATTGGCGATATAGTTCGAATCAGTAAATATAAAGGTATATTTGAAAAGGGGTTCACACCAAATTTTTCAACTGAACTTTTCAAGATCGTTAAAATAAATGTAACAAATCCCACAACATATACACTCCAGGACATTCATGGCCAACCAATAAAGGGGTGCTTTTATGAAATGGAGCTACAAAAAGCTAAATACCCTGATGTCTACTTGGTGGAAAAGGTTTTAAGAAGGAGAGGGAACAAGGTTTTTGTGAAGTGGCTCGGATTCTCTAATGACCACAACTCTTGGATTAACGAAGCAGCTCTTATTTAATATTGTCACATTCTTTATATAAAATGTGTATATTTATAACAACTAATATTTTACTTATGTTTAGAAATTTCATAATAAAATGTGTGTATTCCATTAATATTTGTTTTATTTATTTTCCCCATATAAGACTCCAAAGCCTTAGTAATTATATACACATTAACGAAAAAATATATACAAATGCAAATTTGTTAAAATTTTTGAATTAATTTTTACTCCTAAAAATTATTAGATGAAATCAAGAAAATCATTTTAATAAATTTTATTGAGAAGAAAATATTTACAACGAATTATAGATTAAATATATTTATTTAAAACGTATATAATACAGAAAAAATACAAATACATATTTATGGAATTAATCAGATGAAATCCCCCCGTCTCGACAGTAACGCTTCCTGACAGAAACATTCTCTGTTGTGTTTCATCACACCTCCATAAATATGTCCAACATATTCACAAAGTAAAACACTGTATGTCTTCTCGTCTCTGCATTTGCTGCAAATATTGTTCCAACAATCACCAGTGTACTTGTTGCAAACCAGACACCGCTGCCTCAATGGGTGCTCCACCTTGCATGTCTCACAAACATCTCGGATAATTCCAAAATTTGTACGAGTCGTGGGTTGTAGACACTTGTAGCACTCTTGCTCCAGACGCTCACGTGATGCTGCTTTTCGGACGGTATTCACTGGCACTGGATTTTCTTTTATACAATTTGAACATAGTCCAGTACATGGATTAATTTGCTGCTTTGCCCAGAATTGGGAACAATTATAGCACAGAATTGCACCATCCATACTATATGGATATACGGCGATTGTTGGTTTCGATTGCCACTCTCTTGGACAAGACATTGCTGTTTTAAAAACAAGTGTACGGTATGACAGCTGAATAATAACTGAGTTCCTCCTCATGGCCTTGTTTGTTTAAGTAGTCGCTGGAATTGCCGATATTAGAGCCATGGTATGTCGTTAGAGATGATGTGACGTCACCAGCAACATGTTTAAAAGAGGAGGTGTAACTCCACGTTAGATCAGTTGCTTTGCAAACTTCAACGTTGATCATTCCGTCTACTGTCTTATATATTCGTTTCCAAGTATTAATATGGCTGCTGTACCTGCTGGTTGGGCTAACCTCAGATTCCTGGACTGGTTAGCATCCCTAGATGTCCTCAACAATATATGGTACCTTGAAGAGGTAGAGGACGACTTGGCTGCTCCCGAAGACGACGAGGTAGAAGTTGAAGACGATGAGGAAGGCGATGAGGAAAGCGACGAGGAAGACGATGAGGAATTTTTTGACGCTGAAGAGGGTGCAGACGATTCAAGTGATGATGAGGGTATCGTCGTAGATGTTCCCCACCAAAGAGGGCAGCGGTGGATAACATCAGAATATTTAGCAAGGGTGAACCCGATGGATGGCATCTTCTGCACCACCATGACCTTTGTTGCGGTCCAAGTAGTGGGTGGTATGGAATACAATCTTTGCCACGGATGTTTTCTGGGATACCAGTCTAGGGTGGATCCTGGGAGACATCGTCATGTGGACTACCATGCCACTACAAGGATAATGAGAGGCAGGCGGGGATATTGCAAATCTTGCAGAGATCCACTCTATCAGATTAGGCGAGTGGAAATCTGCAATATTTGCAATATGGACAGATAATTTGTAGTTTTTTTTTTGTAAATATGTATATATCTCTTAGTTTATTGTAAATAATTATGTAATTAGTTTTAGTGATAAATAAATGTATATATTTAATTTTTAGTTTATTGTAAATATTATATAACTAGTTTAAGTGTTAAATAAACGTTAAATTGAATCTTATTTTTTGTTTTATTTACTAAATATTTAAATGTAAGTAACACAATGTTACTAGAGAAATCTGTGTTTCACTTCGATTATTGCTTATGTTGACAGTGCTATTGATATTGATGGTGTTAAAAATATGAGTATTAGGACACTTTCTACTCTTATTTGTGTGAGTAGTGAGGTGGGGAGTGATGAGGTGGGGGTGGTGGTAGGGGCTATATATACATAAGAAAGCCCTCACCATCCTCAGTTTACTTTCTACGCTCCAACATGTCTGAAGTACAAGACAATACTGTATCTTCCACTTCAACCATGTTCGTTTTGTGTGAAAGGTATCGTGCCTACCTGCAGCGCGTTAGAGAGGCGACAAGGGGTGGTGTAGCAGATAGCACCACCTCACCAGAAGAATACCAACCATTGGAGAGGTCTCCGTCCACATGGTCGATGGACACTGTGCCCAATGATGATTCCGAAGACGAGATGGATGGAGTAATTCTGGAGGAATCATCGACGGACACAGCGGAATCGTCTGACTCGGAAGATGATGCAGCCATTCTGGTGGAGGAATCTACCGATGAAGATGAGGATGCAGCCATTCTGGTGGAGGAATCTGCCGATGAAGATGAGGATGCAGTCATTCTGGTGGAGCATGATTCGGACGGATAATTCTGTTTTATTTTATGTATATATATTTTTGTTATTTATAAATAAATGTATTAAGAGTTATTCTTTTTTTATTTCATTTCATATACAATAAATAACAGTAGTAAAGTAAAGAATAAAAAATTGCTTTAATATAAGAAATAACGGGGTACTTATTTAAGTAAATTGGTTATTCGTATTTGGACTGTCGGTCAAAAGTGTTGCAAAAGGTGTATCGAGGTCACAGTTGTCCTCCAGTACCGTTTCTACTCACTTCCGACCTTTAGTTTTGCCGCAGCAGACTTTTTCCCGGAACGGCTAGTCGTATCGCTCCGAAAGTGGTTGCAATCGCTTCCCAGTGATCGATTTAGTCGAAAACGATACCTCGCGTGTCCTCGGGCGTCTTCGGGTGGCTTCGGGAAACTTCGGGAGTGTTCGGCATGAGTTCGGCTTTTCGCTTAAAATTGCAGCCTTTGCATGTGTGAACTCCCCTGAAACGTGTTTTGATTTTTTTATTCCCCCAATCCTTGACAAAACAGTGAATAACGCGTTCGGTAGTGTTCGGATCGATTCGGAAATTATCGGAATCGATTCCCAGTGGTCAGTTTAGTCGAAAATGACCCCTTACGCGTGTCTGAGTGTACTTTGGAAGTTTTTCAGTTGTTTATATATATATATATATATATTTTTTTTTGTCCAATATTTGTGTATAAATAAATGTATTAAAATTTATTTTTTATTTCATCTACGATGAATACAACAGTTCTAATCTAATTATATACTTAAATACACAATTTACCAAAAATTCCATGAAATATATATATAAACTCGCGTTATAGGTAAGTATAAGAGTAAAGTATAAGAGTTTCCTAGGACCAAGGTAGCCCAGTGGTAACGTGGCTTGCTTTGTAAACTTTGTGAACGAAGGTTTGGTAGTTCAATCCCTAGCACTTGCAGGGATTTTTTTCAACACGTAAATTATAAAATTATAAAATTATAGAATTATAAAATTATAGAATTATAAAATTATAATTATAAAATTATAGAGTTATAAAATTATAATTATAAAATTAAATAACAATTTTCCGCTATACCACTGCGCTACCTTGGTCCCCCCCCCGGGTGGGTGGGTGGGCGCGGGGGGTTTTGGCAGAGGCGGGGGCGACGCTTGCAGCCTTCGGTCGCTTCGCCCGCATAAACCTTTTTTTAATTTTTTGACCCGTTTTTTTTTTTTTTTTTTTTTTTTTTTTTAATATATAAACCTGAACTAACCATAACCCAGCGCGTGACGCGGGGGGGGGGGTTGGGGGGGGGGTTGGAGGGGGGTTGGGGGGGGTGTTATTACTTTCTACATTTACATTTTTTCTAACCTAACCTAACCTAACCTAATTTTTTTTTCACATTTTTGCATTTAAATTTTTTTTTACATTTTTTCTAACCTAACCTATTTTTTTACATTTAAATTTTTTACATTTTTCTAACCTAATCTAACCTCATTTTTTTTTCAGTTTTACATTTTTACTTTTATATTTTTTTACATTTTTTCTCTTAACCCTAACCTAATACTAAATTTATGTACAAACATTTTTAATGCAACATTCTGTAGTGTGTTTACGCACTACCTTATTCCCAGTTTCTTTTTTATAGCATTTAGCTTCCTTGTACATCTCTCAGAGGCTTTGCGACGCTTCGCAATGCCTCTGAGCATTTCATCGGCCCGAGAATTCAACATCTCCGCCTTCCTTTTGAGGGACTGCGCGTGATCCTTTAATTTGCTGTCATCATCAGTTGCACTTTTAAGTTCCCTATCCTCCCGCTGCAACTGTTCATACATGTTCAAGAAATTTTTGAAAGTTTCATTTTGCTCTTCTTGGGAGAATAACTCCGATTGTGAATCAGAATCACTTTCATTCACAACCAGAGCACGGTTACGGGGTTCCTGCGTTGGCAACACCGCATGAGAGCATCCTGGCAACGGCGCGCTCGAACATACCGGTTGCACTTTCGTCGGCTTTTTTGCAGCATCTTTTTTCGGTTTCTTAGCTACCGACTTTTTTGCAGCAGCTTTTTTAACCACCGGTTTCCTTCCCGATAACGGCTTTTTATTTTTAGCTGCTGCTTTCTTAGGCTTTTCAGGTATCTCTACCTGCCCCTCGTCTGAGCCAACATCGGGAATAGGGCTCAGGCGAGCAGGTACAGATGCTTGCGCCGATAAAATTCTTCTAAGAATCGACACGTCATCATCTTTCTCGGTATTCTCTACCTGCGTCTGCTTTGTAGATGTTGAAGGATGCGTCGTCATCTTCTTTTGGCCTTTCTGCGAATAAATCTTTGGTTGCGCAGGTTGAAATTCGTCCTCAGAATTTGTCTCCGTAACCGTAGGGAACCTAGACCACGCGGCGTTCGGGTAGGCCTCTCCATTAGATGTACTAGCTCTGGCTTCATCTGAAGCCAAAGCCTGCGCGTCCAATTCGGAGAAATCGAAATCACCCAGCAAATCATCGTTCAAATCGGTCAAATCCGTCGG